>JASSUY010028498.1:0-168806 GCA_032466535.1 Forpus xanthops | reverse complement strand
ATATGTGCTCAGTTCCCCCCCCCCCCCGGCCTTGTCTAGCTCAAATACGTTATTGATTTGCTCATTTACCAGCGGCCACTTGTCAAAAGTGTAACAGCATTAGCAGCACTTGACGTAATAGGGGAATGGAGAGGCCTGTGATTAAGTTTAGACAGCCTTGTTTGACTTAGTTAATTGGTTAAATATATTCAGTTACATGTGATGCTTCAGAATTTCGGCTCCAATAAGGTATAATATTAATTTTAATTAAAGCTCAACAGACTTAGCCAAATATTGCTATTTTCTGAATATTTTTCTTAATCACGTCATTCATATTCTGCTTTAACAGGGATTCTGATGGCCACTAAGGCCTGACCATGAGAAGTTGAAAGGAGAGCATTAGGGAGAAATGAATTCCTCTAAAATCTTTCCAAGTGGAAGAAAAACTGAGGTGGAACAAGGAAGAATTCCCCTCTGCCTCAGTAGGATTAACTTGCATCTTTCCTGACAGATGGCTTTTCCTTAAAAACCTAAGAATCTCATGAAAACCATAACTACAAAAAATTGCACCTTCTCCTAAGTTTGGCAATCTGTGACCATTATCACTGTTTCTTTGCTGAAGATCTGCATCCATCACAACAGTGGGCACTTTACTATTGATCCTTGAATGTTTCCAAAATCCAAACTCCTTTAGTTGCTTTCTTAAGCACACTCCCACAGGAAACTGAGCCCCATCTCCTTCACTTCAATGTTCGTTGGCATTTTCATGGCAGGGGGGTTGGAACTTGATGGTCTTAAGGTCCTTCTCAACCCAAACTCTTCTATTCTATGGTTCTTTGGGGAAGGGAATATTTGTGCCAGGGATGTGCTCATATGAAAGTCAGATTTGCAAAGAAATCACAGAATTCCACAATCCCAGGCTTGTTTGGGTTGAAGGGAGCTTAAAGCTCATCCTGCTCCAACCCCTGCCATGGGCAGGGACACCTTCTACTGGAGCAGGGTGCTCCAAGACCCTGTGTCCAACCTGGCCTTGAGCACTGCCAAGGATGGGGCAGCCACAGCTTCTCTGGGCACCCTGTGCCAGCGCCTCAGCACAGGAAAGAATCTCTTCCTGATACCTCATTTAAATTCACCTTCTTTCATCTTGAAGATGTTTCAAGTGGCCATGAAACTTCCCTTGGCTCTTGCCTAGAGAGGCTTCAGTCTTGCTTGCCCAACTACTGTCATCCTTGGGTCTTGTGGATCTCCATCCAAAGCACATCTGTGGTCACATGAGGAATGCTGGAGCCCCAGTAACACTACAAGTGGCATAACTGGAGCAGACTCACCTGACCTCTGTGCATAAGAAGGCATCCAGCAGGTGCTCAAAGGGGGAAGTGACTACCTCTGATGAACCACATTGATGTAATAATTACAACAGTTGGCATTGCCTTCCTAATGACAGCAATTGAAAGTGCAAATACAGCCGCAGTGCATCAAAAATAGCCACTGGTCCCATGAAGCAGCAGCTGCATTTGAGGACTTTTCCCAATGCAGAGCTTTCGGGCCCGCCCCACCAGCATTCCTGCCAATTCCCACCCCTCTGCTTTGCATTTCTATTAGTTTTCCTTTTCCCTCTTGAAATGCAGGCTCAAAGACCTGAAAGAAGAAAGATGGAAGGCAACTCCTGTGCTGCCTACTGGCCATAGTCTGGATTTCTTTCTATTACATACACAGGAGCTCAATTAAAAAGATACGGTATTTTTCTTTAGCAGTGCTGGGTTCCAGCTCTGCAAACCTTTAATTATCTGCAGAGGTGGAGCCAGGACTGCGAGAGGGTGGAAACTGCATCTATTCTTCCTGCAGATCCGTCCCCGAGAGCATTCAGCTCAGGTATTTTGAGCCGAGTGATAAAAAATAACCCCCTTGTTTAAAAGGTGAATTCATACATCTTCTTTAGAGCATCCACACATGGTAAATGATGTCCTTGACATGGCTGATAAACCTTAGCATCTTCTGCTGGTTCTCCTTACTGTACTTAATGATGCAACCTACTCTTTTATCACCTATTAATTGTACATCTGCCCCTTGGAAACACAGCAGAGGGGTGCCTGCATTGGAAGGTGTGGTGGTCTGTTTCTTCTCAGGGCTCTGGCTGGAATGCTCCAAGTCTAAATGAAATAGATCATTGCAAGCTTTGGGGTGAATTGCTTTCCCTGCTCAAGATAGCATAGCTTAGCATCCATCTAGTCCATTGGACCTCAGCAGGGTGGGTGAATGGCATCCTCCAGCATCCAACAGAGAGACAAGAACAAAATTCAGTGCATTTTATAAAGGATTCATGGAAACCCGATGCCTGGGCAGTGGGAGGGTTAGCGGGATTGTGCTGTCAGTGGTGTTTAATGAGTACAGCAGTAGGATAATGCATAATAGGCCACAAGCAGGTTGGGACCTACTGTGCAGCAGCCCAAAAGGAGAAGCCTGCCATCTCACTCTTGTTCAGGGTGTCAGAGAAACCAGAGTTATGTTCTCAGGAGAGTCAGCCATGGGGCTGGAACGGAGAGAGATATAATTATGGAATAATGTGTGCTCTTTTCCCACCACTCCCTCCTTTCTAAATTAGCTGTCATGTCACTGAAAACGCTTCTGTGTTCCACAATCAGTCCACTTAACTGTAACAAAGCAGCGTAGATCTATCAACCTCACAATGAGCTCCGCTAGTGACCACTGAAATTACCGGCTCAATCCTGCTTCCCAGCACCCCAGCCCTACCCCATGCCCCCCGTCAATCAGCACTCTGCTTGCGGCCCCACTCAGGGTAAGGATCGTGGTGAAGGCCACATCCAGCCGCCTGGTGCATTGTCACTTTGCCATGCAAAGCCTTGACGTGGTTTGGTTTAAGTCGGATGTCAACTGTGCGGGGGCTGCTGGATTGTAGGGAGGGCTCTAAGCAGTCACTGGAGGTGTGAAGGTACAGCCAGCAATAAAATACCAGCAGAGTGCATTGTTCCTGGGCCCTGATTATGCATTTAACTGCATTGCTAAGCACATCTTTTTCCCTTCTCCTCCTCTTTTTTTTTGGTAACGGCTCCTCGGAAGTGCAATCTCACTGCTATTCAGATACAATGCGGCTTCTATTCTCTCTCCCAGTTTTAATTATGTGTCCGCCACTGCTCCTTCTCCAAGCTGGCGGGCTCTGAGATTCATAATTTCAGCCTGACACCATAGTAACCACTTAGTTTGATTCAAGACTCTAATGTCATCACTGGCTGGTCTTGAATAGAGCAGGGAGAGAGGGTATAATTTGAAGGCAGCATCACATAGAAACTGCAATTATTTCTCCCTTTCGGAGGGAAATGTAAACAAAAGGTCATCGCTGGTCAGTGCTCTTCATTTCCATCCCCGAACACTGACAACCTGACTTCTCTGTTTAGTATTTATTCCCTCACCCACCCTCATGCCACCGCACCAGCTCCGCGAGCAGGAGCCGGTGTTCATTGTCATCCCTCTGTTGGGATGTGAATGCACCCCTGGGACAACTTGTCTGGTATTCAGAGTCCCAGACAGCTTTAAAACCACTCTGGGGTCCCAAGAAGAGACCAGAGGAGATGTCCATAACTCCAGAAATTACTCTTTTGGCCCCCAAGATCCACCCTGTCCTCTGCCAGCTCAGAGTGAGGATGCCTCATGGCCACACAGGTTCATAGGAGAAAAGCAGTAGTGCCACCGTCCAAGATATTAGCCTACGGTCCATGGTTTGCCCCATCTCTGGACACAATCTTCCTGAGAAAACGAGACACGCAGAAGATGAATATTGGCCCGACAGACGAATGTGTGCACACAGTGAAGTGCAATTCACTCGGCAGCATTCCCTTCAAAGCCCACTACACTAAATGAAGCTCTCCTGCTTTCCCCCAATGGCTCAGTGATAGAAAGGAGTTAAGTGAAAATAAATGCTCATATCAAATCACAGGTATTGATTTTCTGAGCTAGTAAATGAAGGCGCTTTATCTCCGATGGGAGATTGAATATCTGCGTGCCACGCTTTGCTCCATTTTCATATAAAGGAAAGCATGGTGAAATTATTTTACCTGGCTTCTCACAAAGTGGAAAGGGAGCAGATCCTTGTGTCAATGACAAGCGGTATCAATCAGCAAAAATCTCATGACAACCATGGAGCCATTGAGGATTGATAATGGAATAAGGAGGCTGGGAGACCACTCTTGGCCATTGGCTCATCCTTCAGCTCACATGGCAATGTCTTTCACAGGTCTCTGTCCCTCAGTCGCTGACCCTCAGTAGGTGATGGAAACAGGATGTAGTAACCTGTTCTCTGCAATTCTTGCTTTGGTTCACTAGAAGGTAAGCTGGCATCTAAAGGATTTAATTCCACTGGCTGGTTTAAGAGGGGAAAAAGGGTTTTGCTGGTACTTACGCCCATTTTGAGATCTAATGAGTCCTGAGCAGGATGTGACATTGAAATTACAGATACATACATTTACTAATCTGCAGAAAGTCCTTAAAGGGAGCTGCCCATGGCCTTGAGGGATAGTTGAGAAGATCAAAGCTGACTGATGCAAAGTAATTCCTGTAGACAGAGGGAAGTCACACTCACAAAGGTCCTTTCAGAAACACAACCTCTTTTTGACCAGGTTCATCTACACAGGCACGCCTTGAAGTGAAAGAACTCAAATCTCTGCATCTGAGATCTATAGATCTGTGTTCAAACCTTCCATCTTACCTGGCAGCTACCTGTCTTAGCAGGCAATTTTCTGGCACTAGCAATCCATCTCTGCAGCCCTCCACCCATTTCTCTATGCAGTCAACCCTGATGCATTTTGCTGCTGGTGTTTTTCAAAGGGGAAGAGATCAAATGTATAAAAATAGACACAAAGAGGCAAGTGGTTAAAAAGCAGACCCCACGCTTTTGCAGCAGAACATGGATTCTTCTGATGATAACCTGTGCTGCTCACTGTGTTCTTACCTCTGCCTTTCATGACCCTGCACACCAAGACAGATCGGAGATGATCCAGTTTAACCCACCAACAGGGAGGAACGAAATGGCAGGAGGGTTTCAGCCTGGAGTGACTTTTGCATGGGTGAGGGATGATCAGGAGGCACTCATGTTCCTGACGTAGAGCCTGACTGCCGTTTATATCCCCACAGTATTAAGCGAAGAGCCAAGCCTTGAATCGCAGTTTACAGAGGCACAACCACTGATCTTAAACTCTGAGACTTAAAGAGATTTGGGATGATATTTAGAGTTTAAGAGAGGCTTTACCACGCTGATATGGTCTGAGGCTATTGCTCTGTCCAGCCCTAGCCTGACAATCTCTACTGAGGTCTGAGGGGACAAGACACAGCCCAAATCTATTTGTTTGGTGCAGAAGAGCTCATTTGTCCTGTTGTGGAATTCCACAGGACCAGAAGGGAAAAAATTGGCTCTTGATTATTAATGGTTGAATCTGAGAGGTGGGAAGTCTAAAGGAGTGATAATGTGATAATGTTCACTTTGCTATATAGGAAGCATATCAGACACTGCCCCCATCAGCCCTTCTTCCATCAGGCATTGATCATGGCCTGGTAGGGGAGTGCTGTCTTGATGTCAGGCTCCCAAAGTGCTCTTTGCTGTGCAGCTGCAAAGCAGCACAGTGATAATCAGAGAAATAGTTTTGTGACAGCATCCTTTGAAATGTACTTTATTATTTGTTGGTCATTGTACAGCCCTTCTCAAGGTGGTGTGTGAGCGCCTTCCAGAAGCTCAGATCAGCTCAGGGAGGTGGACACTTGAAATAAAGAAATGGAACAAGGCACTCTTTTGTAGCTCCCGAATGAAGAAGTCACTTTAAGCAGAGTCACTTTTGTCAGAGACATAGGGCAAATAGGTGAGATTTCCTTTTTCTTCCCAGTGGGAGGGTTGAACATAAAGCGTTATCATTCTGTTTTGGTAGGATTTCGATTCTCATGATGACAATCATTTTACGCCGCTGAGATTTGTTATCCTCTCTTTGCACCTCGTTGTGGGGGCTTTTTTGTAGTGGAGGAAGAGGACAGGTTACTTTATACTGTTATCCCCCCCACCCACTTGCCTGAGGCCTCTTTTTCAATAAGCTTCTTGCTGCAACAAGCAGAAACGTCGCCCTGCGCAACCTCTCCATAGAGTGTGAACATCAATCCTCTCTTATTAAGCTGAAGCTAAAATGCTCATAGACAAACTGTTAAAAAGAAGAAAGCATCCACGCTGTGGTGGAAAAGGTAAAATGCAGTAATTGTCCAAACCTTTCAAGGAAGAATGGCTCAGTATGGAGGGGAGGACCTTTTTCCTTTCTGTGGCAAATTGCCAGAAAACTCCAGGAAACCTCCCTTCACCAATATGTATTTATTTTTAGGCACAAAAATCACCTTTATTGCCCTTGATTTCTGCACTTTTTTTCCCCAAAAACACAGGGAAGCAAATACCTTTCCGCGCCCTGCTCCTGCACATGCCATCGCTATCTCATCCCTGCTCCTTTTTGAGTGCTTGCTGAATCTGATTTATTTGGAGGCTTCCAAAGGAAAAAAGGCACTCCCTGCCATGTCTACACAGCAACAAGAGAGAGAACTGGAGCATGTGTAGGCATACAGGGTGGATTAATCTGATTAAATTCAGGCTTCTAAGTTTAAGCTAGTCACCCAAAGCTCCTTTCTTATAGTAGACAGACATCTCATCAATATACAGTCAATGGAGCCAGAGGTGTAATTCATCTCATTCCACAGTAGATACCTAAAGTAGGTCACATGAATCACACTCTTAAGAGCCTATTTCTCCCCATTGACTACAGAAGGATCCTAGCATGATGAAATCATTTGTAGATATTGAAACCAGCTCTGACTGAAGTGACTCCCGTCCATTGCACAAAGCTGCTCCATGCTCTTCGATGCTCACATGAGCATTGAACACCCAGTGCTCACACGAACATTGAACTTCCCTGACATCTTCGACGCCATGGTTTGGCTGTTGTTACCCTAGGAAAGCAGGACACGTTCCCCCGGGATGAAGGCACAGGTCTCACTGAGGGATCCTGAGACAACCCAGGAGAACACGGCAGGCAGAACAGAACAATGTGGGGAACAAAGTGTCTTTAATGGTATTTTTGTCGTGAGCTTGGGTACAGTCTGCCAGACAGCCCTGTGTAAGAGGAAATGGAATCATAGAATGGTTTGTGTCAGAGGGGACCTTAAAGCCTATCTAGTTCCAAGCCCCTGCCATGGGGGCCAACCTGACCTTGAACTCTTCCAGGACTAGCTTTATGGATGAGTCCTCTGAAAGCATTTGTCAATCAGAAATGAGTACACCTAGGAAAGTCTTCACTTATCACCATCACCAGACCTTGGGGTAACCATGAGGCAGAGAAAGAAGATGACAACATGATGAAAGCACCAGAACATAGGAGCTCGGCCCTTTTTCTCTGCTGTGCTGTCTCTCCATGGCTTTTGGCAGTTCACTGTGACTCCATTTCCCACCTGCAGCACTGAAATAACTGTCTCTTCCTTCCTCTTCCTCAGGTTTATCTCTTGGACCAAAGTGATGGATGAGGGAGGATGAAGACATAAAGCCATGGCACCGTGCGATGATGATCTTCAGGCTTGATACACATCTTTCGCAATAAAAGTAAGTGTCTGATGGCTGGGGAAGGATCTGAGCTTGTTGGGAGCATGAAATGCATTGACTGCGTCATTTTGTTGGGAAGTAACCTTTTTCCTTTCTCTTCCAAGAGACTCTTTAAATGACCTTTAGAAAAAGAACCAAACAAAGGATTAAGGAAGATGGGATGAAGACAGCACTGTGAAACGCACACCGGCCCACTCAGCTCTCACCAGAAGCCTTCCACAGCAAAACCCAAAAGTTAGAAGTGAGATTTTGATGCCTGGTGAAGATAACTTCTTAAAGGAAAGGGAAGGAACCTGCTGCAGGCTGAGTGCTTCGCGCAGCGCTTTTCGTGAAGCCAGAGAGTCCATATATTATTTAAACCATCCAATTTATCGAGCCCCCTCAAACAGTTCTCTCTACAGCAGTCAGAGCTGACAAGGGCTCACAGAAAACTTTGCAGAGCATTCTGCTTCCAGCCACTTGAGCTCCCGCCGTAGGAAGCTTGCATGAATAAAGGTCTTTGCTCCTGTCACCTCTTCTCTGCCTCAGAGCAGAAGCTCTGGTGATAGCAACGCAGTCACCTGTGCTGCTTCAGAGAGAGGTGTTGTAGAGCTTCATGGCCCCAGGCCAGCGCCTTCATATGCAGTGATGATTTTACTGGCAACATCATAGCACAGATGTATCAGAGAAAGCAGGAAAGATGGGCCTTTAATAACATCTATTCTGAGATCTGTTGGAATCAGAATAGCAGACATTAGCTGGAAGGCAAGTGCTCCCATCCAAGGGTTTGAAAAGAGAACTGTGTTTAAAATCCCTTCCAACACCCAGCCAGTGAACTGCCCATCTGGAGTTCCTTGGGTATCAAAAAGATGCACATGCATAAAAGGAGGCAGAAGTCCACATATTCCCAAATAAAACTCACACAGGTAAGGCTCTAAGAAGCTGTGAAATTGGGAAGTAAATCAAACTTCCTCACCCTTCAGAGAATCTGGGGTTTCCATTTCTTAGCCTGCACTTGGATGGAAATGTTTGCATCTCCTGTTGAGGTACCCAAACAAGCTCTTTCCTTTCCTTAGTCCCAATCCTTTTGCCTCTCCTGGATTTTCTCACGTCTGAGTCACAAAGTGATGTGTTTGTATTGGAAATGCATGTGAGCAGATCTCCCTTAACTAGTAGGGGCTTGGAGAGAACCAGCTGAACAAGTCCATGCTCGTACATGCACAGGCACACACTCACACTGGACCTAGCACAGCTAGTTATAAATCTAATAAACTGGCAAGCGCTACGACCCTTATGCTGTCCATAAATAATTCACTGCCAAGATGCTTGTAGGAACAGCACCTTCTGCATAGTCCGTGGGAAATTCTAACGGATACCAAGCCCTGCTGACTCCAGTTATTAATCCTGTTTATTGCTGCAGTGCCAAAGGGCCAACACAGAATGAGCCCCCTTTGGGCTAAGCACTGCATAAACAGACTCTTGAGATTAAAAGGACTCTGGGAGGAGTACTCTCTGCTATAACTGTGTTAGCCCAGCCTCAGGACTGTCAAGAGTCGAAATTTCTTTCCTCTCCAAAAAGCAGCAATGGCTTTTTAGGCAAAATTCTGTTTTATGTTAGAAATAGACACAAGCTGCCAAGCCTGGAGCCTGATAAGGATGTGAATGTCTCCAGCTCGAAAGGATTCGGATGAGGTTTGCTCATTAGAGCGCTCTCTCCGCAGCACATTTCCTCCCTTGCAAGGAGGTAAAAAAGAAGGGAGGTAGATTTTGCTCCTTCTTCTAGGAATGCTTTGTTTCAGAAATGCAATTCACCTGCCAAGAGGTACACGTCCTCAAACAGAGGGACTGCCCCGCGCTGCAGATGTGCAGAAGTCCCAGATGTGGTTGCTGTCCTACATGCTGCTTCATGGATGCATTTATTGAGAGGGACGGGGACCAGTTTCTGTGCCCCCTCAACCCTGGGTTGGGTTGCCACAAAGAACCAGGGAGGAAACACCATGGAGGAGGTGCTTTCTACAACAGCAGTAATCAGTGAATGAATGAGTTTTGTTCCAGTGGCAGCTTAGACCATCACCAGCCTTGACCAGTGGCCTAAGGGTAGAAAGATCTAAAACCACCCCATTATCTGGTGAGACAAACTGTCCCTTTCCACTATGGTTTCTAAATACACCCCAGTGAAGGCTGAGTTTTCAAAGGAGTGCTGAAAATACTCACTTCAAGGGGTCCCTTTTGCTTTACCCAGCTAAAAGTGGGTGAGAGGGGATTCAGCAGAAGTAGCTGCAATCTTCCCTCTACCACTCACTCTGCTGCAGCTTGGAAATGACATTTCAGTTGTCTTGGTAGGGAAGAGCTACAGGTCTACAAAGCCCTCTGAGATCTGCCTTTAATGCTCCCAGTCAGTAACAATCAATATTATGGATTCTTTTCCTTTCAAATCCCGAATAGCAGCCTTGCTTTTTCAAAGGGGCATGACCCAGCTGATGGCTCCCTGAGCAAACCCTTTCACTGTGACTTCCACTGGCCATGGAGTGCAGGAGGGGACTTCTGCCTCCCAGCTGAACCACTCACCTCATAGGCTAACAGAAGGATCCGACTCATACTCCGATGTACATATCAACCTGTCTACACTTCCCTCCTGCCCATTCCTGATGGAACAAGCTGCTTGGACTGCTTTCACACCATCTTCCAGAAGGCCATTAATGCTGCTGAGCTTAGCATGGAGATTGGACACACCGTGGGAGGACTCCAGCATTCAGCTCTGGCAGCCTTTATAAAGGGAAATTTAATAGGGATGCTGGTTCCCCACACAGCTGTAAAGGGGGGAAACTGGTAACACTGCACAGGGAGGGACTCATAGGACCCGTGGTGGTCTTAATGCAATGAACAGCCTCAGGCTGAGCCTTGAGTCTGACTCTGGGGACTGTGGCTGTGGGCTGCAGCCACTGAGGTGAAATTCCCTAGAATCTGACATTTATACATATGTGCATAATGTAATCTTGTAAGCCATAAAGCAAAGGTTGGCTCTACCTCTTCCAAGGTGGGTTTCCCAGTAACACCTTAAATGAAGTGTCTCAAATAAGAATTTAATTTAGGCTCAATAAGGAGAGTTATTGCTCCGTAATGAAATAGTGAGTAGTTATTGCAAACACATTTAGTGAGGTTCAACAGCCTCCTAATAGGGATGTAGAAGCTGTGGCCTGGCTAGCAACGTTCAGTGCATATCTTCATCATCTTACACAGGGTTTTTCTTGCTCAGTACACAATTACCATTTCATTACATTTGTATTAAGCAACAGCCATGGGTAGGAAAACCCAATCAGTTCTTCAGCATTGGCTGCTATTGTCACCCCTCCAAATCACAACCACTAGTGACCTTTGGAGTTAAATCCAATGCTGTTTTCCCCTCCATGGCCTATTAAATGTACTAAATGAAGGTTGACGTCAGGTACTGGAGACCTGGTTTGGAGTGCAGGGTGCTAGCATTTCATGAGCTGCTCAGGAGAGATTTATAACCTGAAACATGTCTGCACCACCTTCAGTAAAGACCCAATTCTCTCTGGGCCACAGCAGCATCACCTATGGGGTGATGTTCCGATCTGAGGATCTTGTGCATCCAAGGAAAATGAAACCAGGCTTGGCTTATGACAAGGAGGCCTCCCCCAGGACAGGCAACAGATAGAATACAGGATGTGGCAGAAAGCAGAATCAATGACTTTAAGAGAAAAACTACAGTCACACCTCATGCTGTCACAAAACAAACCCATGCCCCAGCTAAAAGAGGAGAGAATCACACTTTCTTTCCACCAGCCAATGACTTCAATTGATCTAATGTAGGAAGTCATCCCAACTAATCCTAATTTTATAGGGTCTAATGGTCGTTGCTTAGCTGTGATCACACTTCACCCAGTGTGTGAAGAAGACACAGGTCGAGTTAGGGTGGATGTGAAGGCAAGTAAGAGATTATCGGCTTTACAGCTGTGGAAAATGAGGCAGGAAAGGAGGGTGGAGGGGAATAAACCCACTCTGATTGAGTAAGGCAGCTCCTTAGCACATCACACGCTGCATGAATGGATCCTGAGCAATGACAGAGATCTCCGCTCTGTATTGCTTTTAAAGATTACTCTCGCTGTAATTTGTGTTTAGGATCTAAATGGCCCATGACAAAAGGCCTCTGATTAAGCTTTGTTACACTTCTGGGTGAAACTGATGCTCCTGAGAATGAAACAACTGAATAAAGATGAAAGGGAGAGACTTGCAGGCTCTCAGTGCAGGCTCTGCAGTGCCAGGTCCAAGTTTCAAGTCACTGTGGGTCAAACGTGGTGTTCTACACAACCATTTCATTTTAGGCTTTGAGGAACTTGCTGTAGATCTATAAACCACCCATAGCAAACATCCTTTAGGTTGTGTTTTTCTACTTTGAGGAACACTCTTTGGGTATTTTTCAAACAGAACCCATCGACCCAAACATAGAAAACTGCAAAATTATTTGGCTAAAATTCAAGGAAAAATGCTCATGAGTGACTCCATCCAACTGCACTATCAGAGGAAAGCAGCTTCACCTTCAAGGTTCCTTTTCCAGTGGGGTTTTACAAAGCTGAGAAGAGAATTTGAGGATTTTTTTTCTAATTTGCTTTAAAAATGATGCCAGAATTGGCTTTGGAAGGACCAAGGTGGCTGCAGGGAGAACCAGCAAATTAAACTCATTCAAACCAAACCCAACAAACAGAGCAACGTCATCTGCACTTGGGGAAAGGCAAAGATATAATCAAACAGAGCAGTGCACAGGGAGCCCATCTTCTTTCCCTTTAGCAATCTGAGTACTCCGTTATATCAGTGAAGACACGCTTTTGAACCACTACAGCTTGTACCGACCCGCAGCCGTTTAGCAACACAGGGCACACACAACCTCAGCTTGGAGCTCTGCCTTTTTGTTTTCCCTTAGGACAGGTGAAACGTTGCTTTACACAAATGTACAACAAGCAAGTGGCATCTCTGCTGAGCGACACGGAGGATGCTTGGTTGGCACATGCATGGCTGGAAGGCTAAGGCCTGAAGTGATGAAGGATGCATGGAGGTCAGGGAGGGAGTCCCTCTTTCCTCTGAGATGGCCATTGTGCTGCTGTGGAGAGGAGATGCTTTTATTGCATACAAAGTAATGCTGCCACAGGGTGCAATATAACAGCTTCAGTGTCTTTCAGGACACTGATTTTGAGAGGGCTTGTTGACCAACTGGTAGTAGCAGGGAAGGAACAGAGGGAGTAAAGCACCAGTGATTATGCTCCCATTGCCAGCAAGGAGGTAAAGCCATGATCTGTTTCACCCTCAGCTTGGTGAGCAAGGCAATGCCTGTCACACAGAGCAGAATGAATTCACTTTCCTAACTCTTTGCCATTGGAAAAGTGATTCATAGCTCCCAGTCAGTGAGCAGAGGGAACCTAGGTTGCAGAGCCTTGCTGGTACAACTGCATGGGTGGTAGTGCAGAAAAGAGGTCTTCCATTGCCTGGAAGAACCATTTCTCCTTCCCAAACACATCTGTCCTCATGGGCCTACCCAGTTCTCATACACGGAATTGAATGTACATTTTGGCTATTGAAACATTCAGGGTCTGGGCCACTTGTTTGTTCCAACTGGCTACGGAATTAAGCAGCCAGAACAGAAGGCCAGAAGCTTCCCAGTGACTGACTGGCCAAGACACTGTGCTTGTAAACCTTATGGGCTGAATTTTGCTCTTCTTTGCCTTCCTACATGTACGCCCTATAAAGGTGAAGGAAATTGCTTCACCCTGTTAATTCGGGAGTAACAGGCAAAAGCAGAGGACTACCTGAATGCCCTCTGGTTTTTAAGCTTCTACATTGGTGTTGCAAGGGAGAAAAGAAGTGAATTTCCTCCCAACCCGAGCCCCAGAGGCACAACAATGTCCCTACAGATGTCAGATCAACTCCCTCCTTTATATCGCTCTGGGATCTCAAACAGCTGCTTCATTACTCCCAAAAACAAAAGGGCAGTTGGTGTTCCAGATGTTTGGGCTTGCAACTCAGTGATTTCTTTCTTGTCTCCCCACAGCGTCCATACCAATTGCTTTCTGTTGCAGTGCTGTCATCTAATTAGCGAGAGCAAATCACTTGAGCACAAACTTCTGCCTTACACCTCTGCCCCACCAAAGCCCTATCACTCATTAAATATACAACAGCGTCCAAAGGAGATATCCCATGGACAGAAGCAGGAGAGAGCTGAAGTTTCTAGTTATTTCCCGAATGGGGAAGATTAATAGAGCAGTAGGAAACCTGTAAGTTCAGCATTCAGGTCCTTTTCTATCAGCCCTTGAACAAACAGCAGAAGATAGCCACAGGCAATTAAATACAGCAGGATGTACATGTGTTTGAGAAACTCATCCCTCAAACCCTCCATGGCTGCTCCAAAAGGAACATTTGGTACACCTCCCAAAAAAGAAGCATTTCCAAAGCATCAGAAAGGTAAGGTAGACAGAAGAAGGAAAGCGGGAGGCGAAAACACGGAACTGATTTATCCAAATTGAGCCTGCAAGGCCACATCTCATGAGCTGCCCCCTCCAAGGTGTCCAAGCCCTGCTTGCCCTGGGAGGCTGGACCACGAACCTATGGAGGTTGCCATCACCTTGGGATGGAGCATCGCAGCCCTTTGGTCCCATCTCCGCTGCAGGGAATGCTGACTCCTCTCTCCTTCCAATGCAGAAATGTCTCCAATCGCACCTCTGGGGAGAGAGGAAATTGTCTGCAAACTGCTTTATGGATTGCTTTTTATCCCCTTGTGAGAGCTTCACTTTAGGATCTACCATGAGAAGGGGTGACATGGTCAGGTGAAAAACCCGCATCCCAGAGGCTGCTGCAGGGACACCCTATATTAATGAACCAATTCCTTGTGGCTGAGGAAGGAACTTTTCTGCTGGAGCCACGGGGAGAGAAAGACCCATTCCATACCTGCATAATAAATGCAGACAAATAAGGAAATAAGCAAATCCTGCCCGATAAATGCATTATTAGCTGCAGTAAGAGCAATTGCAAGAAGAAAGGGAAGTGACAGCTGCAGGCCTCAGATAGCCAAGGCACAAAAGGGGAGTTTTAGACAAATGTCCTTCAGATAATGGGTTTGTTTCTCATCTAGTTTGGGGAGGGAGGTGGTGGAGAGGGGAAGCATTAGCAGGCTGTGCCACACGCGGGGAGCAGAGATGCTGCTGTACCAACACTCCGCAGGAATAATTTAGCTCCTTTCTGTTCGTTTCAGTTCCCCCGTGTATCTGACTTTGGGGTTGTTTAAAGCGATGTGGGTTTCACTGTCCTTACCATCCCTGCCCTGAGCTGATCCCATAAGGAGAGGGGAAAGAGGCTCCTGGGATTAGCTTCTTTATAAACATACCTGTCACGGGCCTGGGAGCTCAGATTGATAAAATCCCAGGGTGACCTCAGGGAATGGGATCACAGGCTCTGGGAATGTCTGCAATGGGAGAGAGGCAATGGAAACTTGATGCAATAGCCCAACAGAGACAATCCAGACGCTGCTATCAGGAGGTCCCTTCCACCAGAAGTAGCAGGGACTTGCAGAAGTAAGGTCTGCACAGGAACATCTCATTCACCAGGGAACTGTTTCCTTTCCCTCCTCAGTAGATGAAACCTTCCCTTACCTTTGCATAGTCCAAGTCTGTTGCCTAAAGCAACGCATTTCAGTACAGCAGCGTTGCATCTCTTCCACAGGACCTTGCATCTCTTCCTGTATCTGTGAGCCCTGCACAGCCTGATCTTAAATCTGTGCATCCCCTCAGCCAGATGCTGCTCAGATAGGACACGGAGATGATGCAGCTTGGTGGGACCATCATCCTGCTATAGACCTTGCACCAGATATCCAAGCTATGGTTCCTGGAAGCTCACTATAATCTCTTGCCTCTATGCTTCTCCCACTAAGGATGAACTGTTCACGAAGTGAAGAGTCTCACTTTCCGTTTTTCCTACTGACCACCTCTATCCATGCCCCTAAAACTGGACCTCAGAGCCCTACTTGTTGCCCTTCTCCTGTGAGGCACACACCTTTTACTGCTTTAACCCATGGCTCTTTTCCAGTCACACAGTAATGAACGCTTTTGGCTGTTTCAGGAGCACAGGAAAGTGTAGGTGATGGAAGGTGGAGGGAGAATAACTGCCCTGTACAGCATTGCGCTCAGTAATAACAGTGTGAGAACCAGCTGCAATTTGCTGGGGATGATGACACCGAGGTCAGGAGAGCTGCATTGTAATTTACGTCCAAGAAAATGTAACCAGACAATGCAGGATCGCTCTCCCAGTCATTACCAACGAAGAGCATGCAGCAGGAAATCAGAGAGGCCTCTCTACAAGACCCTCTGCCTTGTGATTAGCTCCATCTCAGCCTAATTACCCAGCCTGGTTTGCATTAGTATTGTCTCCTGGCTCTCCCTTGTCCCCTTCTTGCTGTGAGTCATTCAGAGCCATTAGCACAGATTGCACAACCATGCTCGGGATTCCCTGAGGGCAGATAGAAACTTTCCATGCAAAATGGGATCAGTCCAGCCTGGGGCAACACCCGGGAGGGGGGATTTCAGCCGGAGTGGTAACTTGGAGAAGTTGGAAGTAACAGAGTCTAATAATAGGAAATGCGAGGCAGCCTTAATAGAAAGCACATCATGAGGCCTGTGCTCTGCATAGAATGTATGGTCTCCGACTTAATTGCTCATCACTTGGGTACATAAACAAAGGCTGGTGCTGTGACTGTGCAAGTGGCAGGGCTCGTTCCACCCTGAGCTCCTTGCTGCTAAGAAAAGGCTTGCTCTGAACACCATTCCCTGGCTGGGAGAACAGCTTCCTATGGACACCGGTGGGTTTCGGGAATGGGGAGTTAGGATGTGGGATGGGTAGGGGTTGGAAGGTAATACAGCAGGATTGCAAGGGGGTCATGGAAATTAGGGTACATTTGGCTATTAATTTCTTATGGGAATCTAGATGCATCCCCTCTGAAGACAGGCGGGATACAGGTACCACAATTCCTGCACTGGCTCCCCACTGCCATCCTATCCCCCCAGATGAGCCCTCTGAGTCTGGGGTGGGAATGGGAGAGAAGAGGGAAACAGTTATTCAGTTACTGTGTTATGAGAGAGGGATAGTGGGTCTGTGGTCCTTCTCATCCAGGAGAGGTCAGTCCACACCACTAAGTGGAGAATCACATCTCGGACATGCCCTGCTGCACCAGGAATGGTTCGTATGGAGGGAGCTGAACCCCCTGCATGGTTGTGACATAGCTGAGCTGTTTTCCCCTTTACCCACAAAGGCATTCTTGTCCTGTGCTGGATGTAAAGACAACGGCCCCATCTGGGAGGCCAGAAGAGCAGTCTCCATCACACTGGGAGTGTGATGCACAGCAGCACTGACATCCCTTCTGCAGCTATTTCTGCTTGGTCCTTGGAGATATCCAGGATATTTTTGATGGATAGAAGGATATATACAAAATCTCCTCTATACGTGTGCATGGACTTTGGTGGGCAAGAGCAGGATCCTGATGTTTACAGGTCACAGACAGTAATTCCAGCCCCTTGCAACCAGCCTGAGGGGTCTTTAACCCTGCACCAAGCTTGTGGCCACCGCATGAAACTGAAGACTGAATTTGCTTGCCTTGCTAAGCACCCTATTAGCATCCTGGTCTGTCCCTGCTGGAACAGAGCTCCTTGACGCTTGGCTTGGCAAGCCTTTCTGAAATAGCCTCAAGGGTTCTCCATGAGAAATGCCCAAAATCTGGTATTCCTGATCGCATGATTGGCTGCTCTCATACGGCAGGAGGTGCAATGGAGTGTTGGTCTCTGACAGCAAACAGCTCTAGATAGATCTCAGGGCTGTTTCTAAATGGCAGAGGATGAATGGCCAGAGGTGAAAACTCTCTGCTCTAGGGAGGCTGCTGTTTGCAACAGTCTCAGTGCCCAGGAAGGTAATGTAAGTTATCCCATGGCAAAGAGAGTCTAATTTGTCTTTGGCTCAGCCTGTGAGGCTGTAATCAGCGCTGCTAATCTTTAATAAAGGGGGTTCACAGGAGCCTTTGTTTATAATGACATGGTGGGTGATAGCTCTTTCTTGTTCCAATCCCCGCTCAGAAAGCATCTGATGGGGAAAATGTTTCCCTTGACAGTTTGCTTAAATTTTCATTTTCCCAAACGCTGAATAAACTCCTTGTTTGTCTAATGGAACGAGAAGGAATTGTGACACTTTTATTGTTTGTTTACTTCCTCACTGGGCCACCAGCTAAATTGAAGATGTCATCGCACAGCGATGAGAATCCAGCTTCTTAATTTCACTGATTGGTTTGCAAACAAGGGTCTCCAAAGCACTGTGGAACCATACAGGCTTTTCCAATGACCACAGGCTGAAGCATAGCAGTGAACTACAAGCAGGAGAAGCAATATAATGGGCAGGTAATCCCTGTACAAGGTATCATACAGAAGCGCTGGTCAAACAGCATCTGGAAAGCTGGCAAAGCAAGCCATACATTTTCCTATAAATCCTACATAATTAGCAGCTGCTGCTGGATTAAAGCTAGCATTAATGCTGAATAGGCAGGGGGGAAGCTGGGTGGCTTGCCTGAATTCCCTCTGTTTATTCCCTCTTGTTATGCCCTTAAAACCAGGAGTAGAGTTACTCACGCTTTACACTGCGCTAAGCAAGAGGAGAAGGCAACAGTCGAGATGCAGACAGAGGAGCGGTCCCCCAAGGAGCGCTGAGATTTTCAGACAGATCAAATGTTGAGCTTCAGGTAATTGGCAGAGATCCTTTAATGTCTGAGTTTAACACTCACCTACTAGAAGAGAACACAATTAAGCAATGAGATGTGGAAGAGTCTGAAGTGCCAGGTATAATAACTCAGTCGTAGTACTCTGTTCAGAGGAAAGCTGAAGGCTGAGAGCTGTCAATTACACCATGGGTGAATTAATACAACCAAATTCACGCACTGAAGCAGCTTATTATTGCTATGATCACATTTTATTAGGAAGCAGTTTGGATGAGGTTGTTTTTTCTTTAATTTATTTATCTATGTTAATTTTGTACAGAGGCAAATGAAGTTCTGAGGTGGGAATTGTATTCATTCCACCGCTTGGAAATATTTTAATAGCCGATTAGGTCGTTTGCTGGTGGTTGTTTTTTTGCCTCTGTTTTCTGCTCATTATAAATATAGTGTTTGGTTTACAATGTTCAGAAGAAACGCCATGAGGGAGCAAACTATAACCGCTCTTGGTCCTCATCCCACACAACTAGTCACCCTCTAAACTCAACTTCCTGACCATACATTACCTTGCCTCCCCCATGTGCATTTTAAGGGCTTGCTGTTCCAGGGCAAACAGAACTCGATATTACAGTCAGGAGGGAGGTCTCTCCATCCTCCCCAAGGCAAATAAACTGCATTTCACTCTTACAGCAAGCACAGGGGGGCTCGGCAATCTTAATCTGCAATTGAAGACAATCATAACTCAACCACATCACAGAATCAGACTGATTTGGGTTGGAGGGACCTTAAAGCTCCTCCAGCTCCAACCCTCTGCCACAGACAGGAACACCTTCCACTAGAGCAGATTGCTCCAAGCCCTGCCCAACCTGGCCTTGAGCACTATCAGAGATGCAATAATGTCACATAATGAGGATGTGATGGTGCTGCACCATCCCAGCATTCCATCAGCAACACTGCTCTTTGCAGCATCGATCCGATCTCTATGGAGGAAGAGTAGAAAAAGGCAGGGTTGGGAGAGGAAGAAATCATTTCTGTGGCCACTCTTGTTTCTTTACACAACAACACAAGGGAGAAACAACAATACTTGACTGCCCACCTGCCCTGAGATGGCATTGAGAGGGGTTTTGCCCATCCCATTCAAGGAGACAGAGGTGCCTAAATATTCGCCACATTTACAACTTAGATTGAGTCTCAGCTTAGAGACATTCATTAGTTCTGTACGTGGAGAGAACTGTGCTCCAGGATTGACCTCCCCTGCATGGCACAGGTGATGTGGGGTCTGTGGTCTCACTCCTCTGCTAGACTCTTGTCTGTGGATGACAGCCAAAGCCCCCCAGTGCTGGTCCTGCCTATTCTGGTCATCTGCTCTGAATTGGAAGAGCATTTAAATGCCCCAGATAGAGAGATAGAGAGAAAAGGACCCTCTGTAGCCTTGGCCACAGGTATTTCAGCACAGGCTCGGCAGCTCCAGCTGAGGTGGGATGGGAGGCTGCGAGCAGCCCCTCGCCTCAGCCCTCAGTGTACCCCGTGATGCTCCTCATCACCGCAGCACCAGGGCGCTTTATGTCCCATTTTGCTTTCAGTGCAATTATGAAAGGCCACTTACATTCACCACCACCACCCCCCCTTTCTCTCCCCACCCCAAGATCTCTAATAGTCTAAATTATCAGCAAATTGCCTATTTGATAAGGGCAAGCCATTCTGCATTGAGAGCTGAACTATTTCCCACTTCTGGGGGATAATATTAGGCAAATAACAAGCATCATTCTTTTGACATGTACAATTATTTGGCAAGTGTATGTTTGAATAGCCTGCTCCTTTGTGTGACAGGGTCCGTTCCCCATTAGCATACTTGACAGATGAATATGCTGGGTCCTTGTGGAAAACCTGGCAGTAACCATGGTGACTGGGAGACAATGTTTTGAGTGAGCGATGTATTATCAATTTCAACTGGAAGTAAAGGGAAGTGTATCACTAACAAGCTGATTGCAATCCAGGAGAAATACATTGTTCCCAAGTAATTAAGCCAATCTTGGTACTAGTTTTAAGCTCACATAAATTAGAGGCAGAGGTGCCTACCTACTCGGCTCCTGGTAGAGGTTTTCCTCCTTGATTTGTAATTACAGTTCTCTTTGAAAGAACCGGAATGTGGATTTCTTCATCCTAGAAAGCTCCAGGGGCCCCAAGGCAAAGCGGATAACCAGGATGGTCTCTGTCCCTGGGTGTGTTAGAGGGATGTGAGTGACCACCCCTACAAAGCAAAGCTCCCAGGGCAGCTCCCATCACTTTTTGGGTTCTCCCGGTTTTATTGTGGGCTTTCTTTTTGGAGCTGTGGAAGGAGATGTTATTGGGAAAGCATGCAGTGTCTACAGATATCTCCTCTCCTGACCTTGCTGAACCAAAGCCTTGGATCCCTGTGGTATTCCAGCTTTGAGGAATGCTGTGGCTGGCCCCTCTGAGATGAAGGAGCTAGTTGAGGCCCTAGAAGACCCCACTGAATGCCCATGAATTGTTGGTTGGAAGGTCCTCCCTGAATAAAATGACACTCCTGCAACTGGTGGGGTGAACCAGAGGTTGGTTTGTGCTGGCATTAAAGCTCATCCATTTCAAACCCCCTCCATGGGCAGAGACACCTTCCACTAGAGAAGCTTGCTCCAACCCCCATCCAACCTGGCCTTGAACACTGCCAGGGATGGGGCAGCCACCACAGTAGGTGAAAATCATCTCCATTTTGATCTGATAGTTACTTAGCATCAGCTTTGCCTGGGGACAGACTAGTGCAACAGCCAGGGAGGGGAGAAGTAAGACCATGCTCTGCTAATGAAATCAAGCCACGTGTATGAAGCCATTGCCTCAAGTCCCTCTGAACCCTCTAAATCCCCGTATCACGTAGAATCATAGAATAGTTAGGGTTGGAAAGGTCCTTAAGATCATCAAGTTCCAACCTCCCACTAAACCATGTCACCCAAGTCTCTGTCCAACCTGGCCTGGAACCCCACCAGGGATGGAGCATTCACAGCTTCCCTGGGCAACCCATTCTGGTGCCTCACCATCCTTACTGTAAAGAACTTCTTCCTTATATCCAACCTAAACTTCCCCTGTTTAAGTTTGAACCCGTCCCCCCTTGTCCTATCACTACAGTCCCTCATGAAGTGTCCTTCTCCTCTTTACTGAAAAGCAGCAGATTCCAGAAGCAAAGTCAGCATTACCAGGTTGATTAGGAGTGTGTTCTCTCCAGCTCTCCATTAGAAGGGACGTCCCTGCCATTTCAGACACAAATTTGCTGTCATATCCCACACACCTGGTGCCTCCTCGCCTTCATTATTGTAAAATATGGACTTGGGAAAAGCTGATTCAGGTGCCTGAGGTCAAAGAAGGTGATTTTTACCTTTACGTAATGAACCCTTCTGCCTTGCAGGACTTCTTTCCCTTGCCTTTTTCTCCTTCCTGGGTCTTTTTCAGGCAAATCTCTGATTTATTTATCACTTTTGTCATCCCCCCCCAGCTTCTGTCCCCATCACTCTCCCCGGTTTGGACTTTGGCATGTTGAGAGCTACAATTAGAGGCAGTGTTTATGGTGCTGGCCATATGGCTCACCATGCAAAGCAGCAGCTGCATGGGAACCTCAGAGTGAGCCCTGCTGAAGGTCACCGTGCGCATGGTCACACACATACCCATTGAGTGGCTCTGCTGCAAGCTAATGCTGGAGCAGCTGCAGTGCTCCAATCACGGCACAAAGGCTTTGCACAGCACCGGAGCTGAGGACATCAGAGCCTTTGTTTCTTCCTCCTCCTCGAGGGACAAGCTGCTAACTCCTGCAAAATCACTGCACTGCAGAGAAGTTTACACCATCATGGCACCTGTGTGGATCCCAGTGCTTCCATCCAGCCTTCGTGAGCTTGGCTCATGGGAGTTGCGAGTGCTACTGGTATTCTATGGCAAAAGAAGAGAAAATAAGGTAGGAAACAGGCTGAGGTCACTGGGGAGCATATGGTGTTCCTTAAATGCCAGCACTGGGAATGAGGTTTCTCCTTTAGCAGAGGGTCTTTAAAGGGTGTTTGGCTCCCATGGGAGGGCAGAGAACCTGGGGACAGCTCATGGAGAGCCACACAGGCAGAGGCTCTCAGGACAGTGCGCACCTTGTCGTGAACCAGGTAGATTTCTGCCCATTGTTACTGGAATGACTTTCTCCTTCCAAAGACAACTGACAGCATGGCAAGCACTGCGGCCCTTTGCCTCATCCACAGTCTCAGCTCTGCCAGTCGCGGAAACATGGCAAAGTGATGCGATCAAAATGCGATCACCACTGCATTATGTTCATGTCTAAAGAGCAGAGCTTTGTCCCACATTGGGCAGAATATTTTCTTTTAGGGAAGAAGAGTGTTAAAATCCCTTATTTGCTGTAGAAACCACCCCGTAAAAATTAACCTGAGTGTTTTTTCTTTCAGGATTCCCAGCCCCAGCCTGACCAGGCAGGGATTTCCTCCAGGTCTCTTGTGACATTAGCAGATAGGCTTTTAAAGATGTCACATTGAGAAAAGAGCAAGAACGTGACCTGAGCGAAGCAGGCACTTCCCTGTTTATCACCCTCCAATAAATGAATGAGAGCGTTTGATGCTCGCAGGCTCTAACCAGATCAGAAAGGCACTCTCCAGGACCGTGCCCACTGCCCTGCTCTTCTCAGGCAGCACGAAAGTGCATGTCCCAGGGACTAGCACACGGGCCACTGAGCAGCTCATCATCTTGAAGGAAGAGCTTTACATGGCGCATGTCCCGTCTATAAAGCACATCCATCCATTGCTGCATTTCCAAGATGTCCCTCTTTATGTGAAGTTGAATGAAGGGAGAGAGGAAGGCTGCTGCAGCTATGTGCCAGGAATCAGCACAACACTATCCTTGCCACAGGGCACAGGCCTTGTCTGCCTGTGTTATGTTTGTACCCCCACAACTACATTTATGGGATGGGAGAGGTTTCCCTGCTAAACACTTCACTCCCAATGCTGTTATCTGTAGTAACATGCTCAGTCTTCATCTGGCACTCACAAGAAGCAGCAGATATGGAAAGAAGACGGAGCATCTAAAATTTCTCATAATCGTAAAATCACAGAATGGTTTGGGTTGGAAAGGACCTTAAGATCATCTAATTCCAACCGCCTGCCATGATATTATGTAGAAAGCTTTATCAATGGGTCTTCAGAACTCTAAAAGAGATGAAAGGTGCCTGAAAATAGAATACTCCAAGTACGTAGTGGAAATGCTACATGAGAGAGCAAGAACAAAAATAGCTTCATATTTTGCATTACCTTAGGATGTCCCAATGCCCACCCACAAAAAACAGGCACTGGGTGGCAGTGGAAGAGAAAGGCAGAAGCCTTTAATGGGATCAGATATGCTCCCTCCCATGTGGGCAGAATGCTTAAACCATGGACATCTTCCTGAGAGCCTTTTACAGTGTCTAATTTAGGTTTTACACTCTGCATTGCAGCGCACGTGGCTGCAGAGAGCAATTGGAAACATCTTAATGAGGTACTTGGGCTCCTTATATAGTCCATGAAGAGAGCGCTGGTGACTGACAAACAGCTGAGAAAGCCTGGGAGCGATCAGAGCTCTGCTCCAGAGGAAGCACAAAGCACAGCGCAGCGTGAACTTTCTCCCTTGAGGCAGGAAATAATTGCCTGCCTTCCCAAACCAGGGCACTTCTGCTCCCACGTGTCCCTGGATGAAGTTTTCAGCTGAGCAAAGCACAAAAGAGGATTCAGCCATCTTCAGGGCGTAGCAATGTGGAATGGAGGATTTCTGGGTTGCTCTTTAGGGTGCAAATACCCCTTCACTGACCGTGCTCACCCATGCAAGGCTCTGAGGAACTACATGTTAGAGAGAATACCCAAATCTGGTGGTGAACTCAAGGTCCTGGGTGGCCCAAATTGCTTGTCACCTCACTGTCACCTGCATATCCCTGTGCTTTGAGGCTGATAAGCTGAGTAGTGAGGGGAAGAAAGTACCAACCTGTTTCCTCCCATGATAACCCCACTGGGGTAAGTGCTGACCTCCAGCAATGTGGTCACTGGTCTGGACTTCCCTATATTCCACACCATGAAGCAGTGGCTGCTGGTGCTGCCCAGGTCAACGAGGTGCCCCATTGTGCCCTATGCACACGCTTCCTTTTTCTGGGCTGCAGCAACCAACTATTCACAGAGAGATCCACAATGAGCAAAACTATTAGACATAGGCCTAAAGACACATTAAAACATAATGAAGTGTCTTAATCACCCTTTACAAGCTAAATTTATCACAGGGATCCCTGTAAAATGGAAGTGAAAGAGCAATTCCACAATGACACTTACCCGAGACGGATTGAGAGATATTATTTGTTGTTAATGAATGGCAAATTCATCGCTGCCTCATCCCTGTGAATGGAATTTGTTGGGATGTGGAGTAAGAGCCCTGGGCTGTGAAGAAAACAGTCTGTAATCAGCTCATAGCATCTGTTTAAACTGCCTGGGAGCTTGGTTACAGTGATGGGCATGTCTGCCTCACAATCCTCCTCTAACCTGGGGCTCAATGGCTTTCTGTCCTCTCTGGATTCAGTTGACTCCACCAACAGCATTTTCCTTCACAGAGCCCAGGGGGAGAGCACAGTGATTTCTGCAGCTTCTCTAATGAAGCCAAGACATCTCAGTCTGAGTGGTGTCTTCTCCTGCATAATTAAACACTCGGCAGTGATTAGATATTCAGGGTAAATACCCCAGGTACATGACGTCTGCTGGGCTGCTGAGGTACCAGCAGTACTCCAGGGAGGAAGGACCTGCAGATTTGCTGTCCCTATCCATGTGCATCCCCACTAGGCAATGCAAAGCACTGAGGACTTCTGCCCTTTCCTCTGCCCATTGCCCTCCCAGAGCTCCCACCCCTCCAAACCCGCACCACTCACTGAGCCAAAGGGCAGTGCAGGCAGGTATCCCACAGGATCATGCTTTCCCACAGGCTGGATGCTTGGGCAGAGCCTCCAACCCTGCCCTGAAGAGTGAGGATTTGATGAACGCACTGAGCAGCCACATGGACCGCATCCCACCGGGATTCGTTACAGACCTTTGCTCTGCTCTCCACAAGTGGTTCAGCAATCTCTGTCCTCTGGATGTGCCCTGATGTGCTGCTTTCCTGGAGCCTTAATGACAGCGACGCTTTGTACTGTGAATGCAGAAGAATCCATAGACAAGGCAGAAAGGCTCTTTGCTGACATACCTGAGCAGAAACCCTTTCCTCCAACGCCCACCAAAGGCATGTCCATAGGGCAAACCAAGCTCTTCTAAACACAGGAGTTTAAATAACTCAAGCCCAGATCTACCAGGCATCTCATATTCTCCCATTCCCATTTCCTACATGCCTTTTCTGTGTGCCCTTCTACCTCTTTGACTGTGAATTGAAGTCAATGTGCTTCGAGACCCCAGATCTCTGCTCTTTGCCTGCTGTAGCCCTGGCCACTGCAAAGCTGAACTGTCCTTCACAGGGCTTATTTCTGCACAAAGCAGCAGGGGCAGGAGGCATTCTCAAAGGGTAAATGTTTTAGGACTGTTCCAATGGACATTATAGGAAGCCTCAAAGCACAGCTTGAAAAGTCCAGCTTCCTGCTTTACCACCGATTCACTGCATGAGTGTGGATAAATAAATCATTTCACCTCTTTCTGCCCCCGTATAAAAAGAAGCGATGGTGCCTTTCCTTTGTCAAGCACCGTGAGATCTCAGGCTAAAACACACTCAGAGTTTCATTAATTCTTTTTAGGGGGCTCTTGTTATTGTGATCTGTGTGGTCATGCACCTTTGAAGTAAATATCAGCAGGAAATAGCAAAAGAGCTCGTCAGCATCCAGGGATCAGACAGTCTCATCGATTGCAAACACACAGCCTCATTTGAATGAATGGGTGCCACACACACACTGCTGCTAGCACAGCTCAGCTACATGTCCTGAGAATCCTCCTGGACACACTTCCAATCAAAGAGATGATGAGGGAAAGAATCCTTCTTTCTACACTTGCAGCTCTGCCACCATCAATAGCCGATGGCACAGCGCGACTTTCCTGCCAGGAGATATGGGCTAAGCTGTGTGTTTTCCTTGAGGGTCCCTCCTCTGAAACGTGGCTTAGACCAGTAGCTGTTTGTTAGGCTGTGTGCTCCGCACCGACTGGAAGACTGTACAAATACAGCGTCTTCTTGTCCTTGAAGAGCCTATAAATAAATGGGCTCTTACCTTGACTGCAGGCTGCAGCATTAGTCAACACTCAAGCAGTTCATTTGTAAATTTGTACACAATAGAATCCCAGACACTTGAAAAAGCAGCAGAATGTACCTTTTTGTGTACAAGTGGATTTAGTGCTTCAGCAAACTGACGGACTAATAGGCCAGGAGACTAAAGGTTCGTATTTGTCTACAGCAGCCACACGGCTTGGACAGCCCCAGGGGTGATGCTTCATCCTTTGCCACCTCAGCAATGCCTCCAGAGCCTTCCAGCAGGGCTGAAAGGAACCAGGCATCCCTCTCCCCACCGTTGGTGTGTGTATCACATCACGACTGCCCATCCCTCGGACATGGCTTATTTGTTTGGCCTTACAACCTGAGAATGACAAGACCAGATTTCCTCTCATCATCTATCCTGTTATAGTCCTTTATTACCCTTCTTTGGTCTGGCTTTTGAATGGAAAAGACCATGGTCTGTCTAGTCCAGTTCTGAGTTCTCAGCACCCCTGAAAAGCAGGTCCAAAGCAGTGCTCAGGAGCTGGATGTCCAAACACAGGATTCCTCTGCTGTTAACGTAAGCAAGAGGCCTCAGCCTTGCCGTTGACACAGAACAAGCCCAGTCTGATCAATCTTGTTTCACCAGCTATCGCCTCTCATATGTGCTGTGTGGGATCTTGTGTAATTCCTGAGGACCAAGGAAAGGCTCTGCACGAACAATTAAAACCCATCACACGCTTCGTGGGGCTAAATGAGTATTCCAATTGGCTAATAAAAAAGTAATGAGGAATGCTTGCAGCCCTGAGCCACCTAAAGTAAACCAACAAATGCCAGCTACAACGCAAGCGTTTCCCATAGTCTGCAGTGGGAATTTCAAAACAAGGCAGGGAAAACAACACAGGAATTGCAGCTGCTGGAGGAAGCACAAGGGAAAAACTTGGGAGAATTGTTCACTGAAGGCAAAGACAGAGCCACTGAGCTAAAACGGGACACAGAACCATATCCTACCCCATCCTTCCCAGAGGAAAACCTCACCTGGGTATTGTACAGTCTCCTTGAGAGCTGAGCAACAGACTGCCAGGCTTCCTGCTCCTGCCCAGACCCCCTTTGGATTTGAGTAGGGTGTCCCAAGGATGTCTTCAGGTTTGGTTCCACATCTTCCAAGCTATTCCAAGGCTGCTGAGGGGATGCTTTTCTGCTGCACATGATTGCTTGTTAGATGGTCCAGCTTGGGATGTTTATACCAGGGCTCCCCTTTTCTAGAGGGATTTAGTCCACATAAGGCTCCCCACCTTTCTTCAGATGAGCAGAATTCACCTCTGATTCTTCCTTCCATCTGTGATAGGAGCTTAAATTCCACGTCTAATGCTGCAATAGATACAGTTGATGAGATATGTGATACTCAAGGGGAAACACCATGATGTTCCCCAGCATTGGAACTGGCTGCCAAGCCACTGCCTCCCTCAATCATCTCAGTGGGAAGGAGAGGAGGCGGTGTTGGTGGATAGGTGTCTCTCAGGAATGTGTGAAGAGAACTCTATTAGATTATGAAATGCTCAGGTACCCTGGAGACTATCTAAGTATCTATGTCTAGGCAGAGAGAATAATTAGCTTGACAGCTGTGGGTACTGCTCAGGAGCAGTTCTAACAATACCCTGTCATGTTTTGGGTCTATTACTCCAGTCCAACGAGGTGTGACACCATTTGTCCTGGTGATGGTTTTCCTTCCAGGAAGCAGTGAGGAACACTCACATTTCAGGAGGCATCTGGAGGGCCTTTGGCATATTCTGTCCCCCATTTAAAACTCAAAACACCTTTTAAGAAATGACAAGCCAAAGGACTTGGGTCTAGCAGACCTGTGGGAATAAAGCCTGACTCTGCAGGACCGCGGTGTAAGAGTGCAAATGAGCTCAGGAGAAGGCTTTAAAATGCAGGGTTAAATGGGTAACGGGATTTCCTGGCCTCAAAATCTTCCCCTCAGCAGGCTCTTTCCTGTTATTTGTCTCTTCTGCTCAAGAGCAGTGGCTTAACAGAGCAGCTGAACTCCAAAATGGGAAGCAACGAGGGCGGAAAAGCTGTACTCAGAGTACCCCGAGTTCAACGTGGGGTGACAGCTTGCAGGTTGGCACTTGTGTCTTCACTGCGTGCTTCTCTAACACCCTTCAGAGCCATAGCTTCCCCTTGCGAGAAGCTCAAGGGCCAAAAGAGACAGAAGTAACATTGACTTTCCTGCAGCTAGGAATGACGGAAAAGGAGTGTGAAATAAGAAAATGCTGGAAGAGAGCCAGGGAATGTGTTTTCCAGAAACATATAATCTGTAATTGGGCTAATTCTGATGTATTTGTGTCTCCGATTCTTTGTTTTCCCTGTTGTCTGTATAACTCTTGATTGGAACATTCGCCGTTGCTTTTGTGAGTTCCTAAATCCAATCCTCTCTGATGATGTATATGAATGTGCATCTGATGGATGTTTTCCAGCACCTTTTTGTTGCCTCAATTAAGGGATAATGAACAAGAATTGTTTCTATTTGTAAAACATCTCCTGCTATTTCCCGCTTCCCAATTGGTTGGACAATGTGTCTTAATTAAACACAAACCCTTGTAGTGTCTTTCAGGGGAGAGAAACCAAGACTGGAAGTAAAAAAGGAGGAAGGAGGAGGTGAGGGCCTTTTGTACCTTCAGTGGCTTGCCTGGGAAGCACATTTGATTTTTTCCAGTAATGGTCACATCTTGCAGCTTTCTCTGAGCCTCACTCTAGGGGAATGGATAAGGACATCAGAGCAACCTCCACTCAGATCCTATATGACTCTACAGAAAACCCAAATCGATCCCTAAGGGAATAAGAAATGACATGTCTACATCATACCTTTTGGTTTGAGTCACCAGACAAAGTCTACTTCATCTCCCAAGGTACAGAGAGAAACAACCATTACCTGGATATGTGCTGGGACACTGCAATATAAGCTTGTAGATAACACATAAGAAAAGCAACAGCAGAAGACACAGCAACGTCTCTGTGTCAGCAGAGATGTGCAAGAAAGATGAGGTCACGAAGTTGTGGTAACCTCCTCACTTTGGGTTGATGTACACCACGACGGGGTGAAGCTCTCTTTGCCCTGCATCTGCTGCTGTGTGAAAGGGAGAGGGCATCGTCTTTCACCAGCACGCAGCTGATGTGATTATATGAGTTTCAAATCCCATCTCTCTGGCTCTGAGCACAAGCATAAACACACCATTTCATGTTTTAGCCCAATTAAAGGTATTACAGAGTGTCATCTACACTGAAAAGCAGCTTTAGCCTGATCTTTAGCCTCTATGATCTCCTCCATCACTTGACCAAACACATCTGCTTTGTCTTCCTTGGTTAGAACACAGAATGGGTTTCTGTGTGGCTCCTGTAGCTTTGAGCCATGGCTCTGTTAGATCAGCTGCTCCTTCTGCCATTCCCAATAACCGGCAGCGTGACATCTGTGGGGAGAATGGGATTATGTGCAGCGATGCCATTGCTGACTAATCAGATTCCATCCGTCCTGCATACTCGCTCCCTCTGCCAAACTTTCCCAAGAGGATGAGGGGGGAAATCCTCACCCTGCACAGGGAGCCCGGCCCCTGCTTTAAGTGGAGCCATATGTTTAATGCTTTAACACACAGCGCTGGCAAAGGAGGGAAGTGATAGAAGCCTTTGGAGCCTGTGTTACCCATCCAAATAGCGCCTGTGAAAGGCAAGTCTGTCTCCTTTGACACTGCTTGTAATCCTGATGTCATCCTCCTCACTCCCTCTGCACACACAGGGTTGGTTTTGTCACGATGCATCTGAACACAAGGCCAAAACCATGTGGGGTAGCAGAATTCTGCCTGTGTTCCAAAGCCAAGCCTCCATCCCTACAGAAAACATACATTTAAATATAGGCATGGGGAGGCATGGCAGAAAGATGAGGGAATTGCGTCTGGTCTTTGTCATCCTGATGTAACTCTGTAGTAGCATCTATGAGCCTAGAGCTGCTCCAGCTGAAATAACAGGCCAACCCTTCCTGTCTGCTGGGATATCCCAACCAAACACATGCCCTGAACACTGTTGTTTCTTTATATTTGCTCCAAGGAAAGTGGGAGGGAAGATGGGATCTGCACAGCAAAAAAACACTCCATTTGCTGCAGTGTACCTTATCAATGTGTAGCAGGGGATGAGGAGACACCGACAGACGTTAAACTCCATGACTTAGTGTGGATAAAAGAAGGCACATTAACCCGCCTGGATCCTGGCATCATCTTTTGGTTCACAAGAGAGCAGTGACATAAGCATCTCTGCCTCAAAGCCCCGATCTGCAAGCTCTTGCCAGATAAGAAAGAAGAGTTGAATTTCCAGACCCCTCAAACCCAAGCTTCTCTGAAGCTGCCAGGGAAAGGACAGGCTACTTTGTTCCCTCTGTTCATACCATGTAAAATGTGCTTAGGTACTCCAGAGATGGAGGCTCCTGTAACAAGGAGATAAGCTCGAGGTAGTGGCAGTTCTGGGGATAGGGATAGGGATGTCTGAGTGATGGACACAATGCTGGGGCTCTCAGGAAGACATCAAATGGGCTGATAAGGATATTCCTCATCCAGGTGGAGCAGAGACACGGTGGTCAGACCTTTATCTTTCCCCCCACATGGGCTCCCTGCTCTCTTTTGTGATAAAAAGCCTTGTGCTTAGACGAAGGCAAATAGAAAGAGCCAAACATGCCTGGGGTGTTCCTTCCTCAAGAGGGGACCATGCCAGCTTGGCACTCCTTCTTCTTCATCCCCTCCTTTCCTTCTTAACACCCCATCTTCTCCTGGCTCCTCCTCTCCTGTCCCTGTGCCTTGCCTCAAGAGCCAAGTACATCCTGCACTGGAGCATCGCTGCTCCATGCACAGGAGATGCCAAAGGGGGTTTTTCCTTTTTCCACTGCAATTTAAGAAAAGAAATAATAAATTCTGCTATCCACTCAATAATTAATGTTTCTGAGCACTGATTCAGCATGTCAGGAAGAGAATTCTGCACTCTTATTGTAGTCTTTTGTAATTGAATCTTATGCTGTTATACTAGTGTGGCCCCAGGTGAGTATGCAATAGCTGAGGGGGGAAAAAAGGTAAGATAAAGGAATTACAATAGAGCCAAGCTAATGTAAGAACAAGGCAATGTCTTCTGTGCCTCAAGGTGTTAAGTTAATCTCTGATAAGTTATTAACTTATTAATGGGCTGAGAAGGGATGAACTACTTTTCATCCAACGTCCCAAGTGCTCTTCCTTTTCTTCTGCATCTCCTTGTCATTCTCCTTCAGCCCTGCTCCCCCTTTGCTCTGCCTCCCTTCCTCTGCGTACCCTGCTCCAGCCATAACACAATCTGCTCAGAGGAGCTGTTCTGTGGAGCAATCCCATTGTGCTTAAGGACCAGGATGCGGGGATCACAGGAAAGATCCAGGACGAGAACTCAAGAGGATGAAAGATGAAGAAAGTTTCACACAAGTTTCTAGTTAATCTCTCCTTCTATTGTTGACTAACCACTGATGGGGAAGAGCAGAAAGGGAGATCGGTGGTCTTCAGATTAAACAAAAGGACTCGGGATTTTGCAGCTGCATCCCAGCTCTCAGTCCATCACAGAGCTCACAGGGAGTCCTCCACTCAGGACCCGATGTACAGTGCACTATCTGAGACCATGGCATTTGCCAGCTCTTCTTGTGAGGTTTTCTTCTTCACAGTTCTCACTGGTTCCAGTTTCCCCAAAACCAGAAGTTTACCACAGATGAAATGGGATGAAATTCTGACATGCTTGGAGGAAACTTTGTGTTGAGGAAAGAGGACAAATCCTCACTCTTAAGGAATGTAATTTCTTTTCCTAGTTGGATTCACTTTGCCACTGAACCATCTCACTCATCTTCTCTTTTGAAGCCTCACTAAGCTGAACTGCTGGGCTAGAAGGGGGCTAGAAGGAAGCTCTGCCCATTGCCATTTCCTTCATCTGATCAAAACATGAAAGGAAAATGGTTTAATGGCGCTGTGGGATGAGTGTCCCTCCCCTTGGCCCAGAGGAGCAGACTGCAGAGGGTCAGCACAGCAACACAACAGGCTTCTGGCATCGCAGAGCATGCGACTGCTTCAGTGTTCAAACTGAGCTGTGCTTTCAATCTGCCCTTCCAAGCTCTGACTCCAGCGCTGAGGTTGCAGGAAGCAGATACAGAGGATACTGCTCATTATAAGCTGTAGAAGAATATGAACCTGATAATTCTTCCACATGAAGAATCAGTGATCTTTCAGGCGGGGAAAGGCAGAGGCCATCGCATGCCTTAGCACAGAGCAGGAGAGGGATGGAAAACAAGCAGCAGCCAACTCTGGAAAAACACCCAAAGGGGCTTCATGGATTCGGCTGAGGCTTCAGCCCAAATCTTTCCGACTGCTCGGAGACAGGTTGGCATCTCTGTCTGTGCTGTTGCACGCAGCACAGCGCTCACCAGAGCATGAAAGAGATTGTGATAAAGATACACTGGCTGCCATCCTCCTTCCATTGGAAACAGGCTCAGCTTCATCTCCAGATGACATCTCAAACACCAGCACCAGAGATGGAGGGGGGAAACGGCTCTTTCTTTGCCCTTCCTGTATTTGATATTGTGATTATGATTTGCAATTATTTACTGCTAGGGCAGCTTCCTGGGTATATAAATAGAGGCGAAAGAAGTCCCCTTTCCCCTCCCTGCTTCAGCACATGCACCTCCTTCATGCTTGCACCCAAACTGAACTGTCTGGGAGATAAAAGCCTTGGTTGAAGATTCCCCTGCGTTCCCACTGTGTGAGCTATTCCCACACCAGCTCTGCTTTCCAGCAATATCAGCTGTGCATATCGATTTCCAGACTCATCTGGATGAAGCCTCTGCTGCCAAGCCAGCTGATGGAAAGCATTCCTGAGACCACGTGCCGTTCGCTCCGTGGCACCGACATTCCCTGGGATGCTGCTGTCCTGCCAGGATGCAATGCACTGCTCACGTTTTTTCCCAAGTAACAAGTGATGGGATGGGAGGAAATGGCCCCAAGTTGCTCCAAGGGGAGGTTAGACTGGAGATTAGGAAGCATTTCTTCACTGTTGTCAAGCATTGGAGCAGCAGTGGAGACATGTAGACATGGCACTCAGGGCCATCCAGCCATCAAAAAGCAATGACCTACACACAGAGAGGTTGCATTTGCCCCGTGCAGCCTTTGTGGTGGTGCTTCATCGAGTGCCAATTCTCCTTCTGTAAGTGTGGGGGAAATAACAGCACTGTCCCACCTCACAAAGGTGCCTCAGTGATCAAGGTTCACATATCCTTCAGCATCAAAGGTCACCAAACAGTTTTGCTCCATCAAGGCAATATAAGCATAGCCAGGGATGGAAAAAAGAGGGTTTTCCTGTCCCAAAAGGAAACTTCAGGAAGAACAAGGCAGGTACTGAACATCCTACCAACCCCAATCCGAGCTGTCATTCCCACTCACATTTCTGAAGCGTGGAGATCAGTATTTTTACAAAGACTTAATGGCTGGTCAAAAACCCAAGAATCAAAAGGAAATAGTGAAAACCTCATGGTTATGACCACAGAATGAATGCAAGGAGGCAATCCCAGACCACAGCTAATACCTCATTGTCAGATGGAGATAATCATCCAAGCAGATGCTCAAATGGTGAACTCAGCGACAAATGGGAGGCAGACTTCCTCATGGACATGGAAATGAAGGCATTCTGTGTGTTTTCCGCATGAAACCATAAATCATCCACAGCATTAGGAAGGCTGAAGAACAAGATAAAGGTTCTCTGTGAAGCTAAGCAGGAATCTGAGGCCTCCTTTCAATGCAGGGGCTGGCAGCAAGCAGTTTGTGCTCAGTTGATCCACACTGACTCCTTGTATGAAGTTCTTTATTGTGTGAGGAGCGCAAATCACTGCTTTACCACCTTCCTCAGCTGAAAGGTCCTCACGCTCCTCCAGATGAAGAAAGCAATAGAGACCAAGTGACCACCGCCGAACTGCATCCAACAGGAGTCCAGCCTGAACCTGCATCTAGAAGCAAACCCGGTCACACAGGTTTTGGTCTGGAGCTTGCTCATGCCTGTCTGGTTGCATTGAGCACATCAGCTCCGGAGGATGCTAAGCCAGTATGATGAATGGAGCTCAGCGCACAGGAGTGGTTCAAATAGAGGTTTGATTTCCCTTGCTTATCAATACCTGTTGCTAGGCAAGGGAAATGTCACTTATCCCCTCCATGCCTACCTGCTTTGATCATACACAGAGCAGAGAGGTTACCTGATGTGCAGCTGTATGCTCTCCCCTGAAGAGAGTTGAAGTCACTCACTTGTGCTGTTTCCCATATCCCTTAACCTGCACTTACACAGCCCTTTGTGTCCCCAGAATTATTGCCCTCTGATGCAGCATTATCCCATGTTGACTTGTTGTCATATTCATGGCAGCATTACATTCTCTGGGGAAACAGGACTCCTGGCAGTAGTACTTTGAGATACCCTTTATTATATTGATGCCAGCAGAGATTGCCTCCTTGATAAATGAGCATGTACCTATGAATAAATACAGGAGTGCATTTTATATGTATTGTATATCTGCAGTGACAGAGGAGAGGTTTGTACAGGTATGTGCTTTTAATATGCATGGAGGACACAAGGCAGCAGTAACTGGCAGCTGTAGGTTGCTGTGTATACATCCCAATGACAAGTGGAAGATCCCAGACAGCCCTCTAGACCAGATGTTTGCATTGCATCCCTTTTGGCAGGAGTTGGGAGATACCTGCTCTGCACTCTGATGGGCAGGATACCCTCAGCACCTCCAAGTTTCATCCTTTGAGCTTAACTTGGAGGTGCTCAGGAGCTGACCCAAACCAGACTCCACACTTCATCCTCTAACCCAGCTCTGTGAGAGGGGAATTGGGAAGGAAGGGAGAGAACACCTCAGCCAAGCTCATACCTCCCCAGGATGACTCGTGGTGCTTGGAGGAGGGAATAGCAGCTTGCCCCTTACCTGGCTCCCTGCCTCTGCCCAGGGAGCAAAGGAAACTCATTTCCCAGCTCCTGCTGACCCTGCCTGAGCAGCTCCTTGTTATATCCTCTGGAAAGTTTAGAAGTTGCCTTTGAATACCAGAACCGCAAGGTGATGGTTACCAAGGGAACAGCCTGTGAGAAGGTCAAGCTTTTCTGGGTATTTCTTCATGCTTTATCTTGGCTGAAAGTTTTCCCAGACAAATCAGATGGGTGTCTTTCCATCCTGCAGAAATAAAGCCGTCATCCGCTCGGCAGACGGCTGATAAGAGGGGAAAGGGATAGCTCTGATTTCCCACAACTGCACACCGCATTCGGGGGGAGTTACCCTCAATATTGTCTGTGGTGGAAGAACCCCATTGTACCATCAGCAGTTGGGATTTCAACCGCTGCAGTGATGAGGTTACAACTGGCTTTGTTTGGAGGCTATGCTAGAGGTACAGAATAAAAGCAATCCCAGAGCATAACACAGCAAACTGAACTGGGAGCTCACCTGAAGCCAGCACAGCCCTGGGAGCTCCTGCATTCCCACAGAGCTATGTTGTCTTCAGCAAGGGAAAATCCATCTCTCCAGGAACAACAGTGAAGTTGAGGTGTAAGCGCAAGGTCTTGTATGCCAGGGTGCCACACAGCCACAGAGTGACAGGGATGTGGAGCCATTTCTGTTGCAATAAGCCACAGATGTTAACACCGAGGTAAAGACGAGCAGAATCTAATGCTGCCCTTCATGTGTTAATTGCTCACCATGGCCGCAGAGGCCTGGACCTCTGCTCTTTCATGAGGGTGGTTATCCACAGGCTGGGTTCATTTCTCATGCTGCACATGGCAGCTATTGCACTACTGCTACTCATAATATCTTTACTGTGCAGTGCTGCTGTTACCCCAACAGGCTGCCTGAGTTAAGTGAGATATAGGAATCGAGGAATGGCCTTTTTCAGTTCCTGCTGTATGCTGAATGCCAACTGCTGCTGGTCTTTCTCCTCTAAGAGCCTTGCCAAGCATCCTAACCCTTCGCACTTCACTTGGACCCCTTTCAAAGTCCTTCACTACTAAAACCACTTTTGCTAATGAAAACCTATAGCTCTGCTGGCCACAATTACGAGTGCTGCTAATGGGGGGGTCTCAGGAGACCCTATTTCTGTACAGCAGAGCTACTTGACGTTAGTCAACATTAGTTGTCCTTCCAGGTCCTGATAGGATCGAGCACACAAGCTCTCACTCCTGCAAGCACCGAGCTGGCTCTACTAAACATCTAAATGTCAAGGCAGGTCAGCCAAGGTGTAATCAGCTCTCATGGCACAGCCATGAGCTGCAATGCTTTGTGCTGGTGGCCAAGCAGACCGCTGCTGGGAATGAAACTCTTCCCCAGCTTTAAAAGCAAATCAAAGGTCTTACCTCCAGCTTGGCCTTCACAAAAGGCAGCCCAGTTAATGGGGCTGATCAGTCAATGGCATATGGTTTTGAAAGAACAGGTTTTGATTTGTAGACAAATAGGTGTTCCCAGCACCAAGGTGCCTGTGGTTTGTGCTGAAATAGGTGTTTTAGCACTGAATGGCTCGAACTGGGGCCTTTTGTCTACTCCTTCTCAAACAGGAGGTGAGCACAAGTATCCTTCATGATCTGTTCATGTGCAGCCTTCACACTCAATCAGTGTGTGTGTGGCAGGGGGGATTGAGCAGTGGGAGCCTGCCAATGCTGGTGGCCCTGAGCGCAGCCCTCACCATCACACATTCATCAGGCATTGGACGGGCACGCTTCCAGCTGATTTATTGATATTTAATATTTAAATACCAGCTGATCATTCAGCCCTGGTGAGAAGCTCTTCAATAACAGCAGAGAGGAGCCATCTCCTGCCAGCGCACCCAGCCTCCTCCATCACTTAATGACAAGTGCAGAGCCTTGCTCCTTGGAGGGGCTGTACCACAGAGCTCAGCTCTTGCCACCCATCCACCCTGTTTTGTCCATCTCAGAGGCCTCTGGATTCACAGTGTCAGGACCCAGCAAGGAGACTGTTTGGAGACATCTCCTAAACCTGCCCATGGCAGGGGTTGGAACTGGATGACCTTAAGGCCCTTTTAAACCCAAACCATTCTGTCACTCTATGATAAACAGAATCAACAGAACTCTGCTCCCTTCGTATCACCCTGTGGGATGAGCAACCTCTCCACTGCTGATGCCTGTATCTGCCTTTCAGTGATGGGCAGCTCTTTCACCTTGTCCATCTCTCCTAAGAGCGCCCTTTCCTAGCAAGCAAGGACCCTGCCCAGCATCTAACATACTGCATCCCTCCATTCCATGCCCTTGCAATGATAATTCACTGTCCTGACACATGTAGCTGGAACACAGGGAGCCCTGTGAGCTTAAAAATCACTGCCACACTCCTGGGACTCTGCATCCAGCAGCACCTGAGATAACTGAAACAGGAAGAGTTCCTGAAAACCAATTTCCTCTCTGTTTTTCCTACCTCTTTGTTTGCATTTTCCATTTCTCTCAGCTTGGGGCCTAAGGCTTGGTGTTAGGTTCACATTCATCGGTGCTTAGCTCTCTGACTCTAACTTTCCAGCCCTGCCTTTGAATCCTGCAGGTGGCACTTGTTTTCCCCTAAAGAAATGGCATCCCTACCATTCTCCTTCCAATTCCTGCCCAAAAACTAAATAGTACAAGAATGTTTCTGAGGATGTCAGGCTTTGTAATAGCTCATTCATTTCAGCCCTAAATTTGGGACCAAATTTGAGCTGGCAGTAGCTCTTTAATATACAGGACCTGTCTTATTACATCTCCGTCTAATGCATATTTGGGAGCTTTTCCTGAAAGCCCTTGTATAAAGGAGTATTATGACATCAGGAAGTCTAAAAGTACCTGAAATGCAGATGTGATAAATTCAGCAGGATGAGACGTGTGTGGAATTTGTACTTGCCTTTTTCCATTGGCAAATGGCCTCCTGGGCTCCATCCCCCGGGATAGCTGTAGAGAACAGCCAGTTTGATGAGCCTAACCAGCCATTGGATGTCACTTTGGCTCCACACTAATTCAAGGGAAACAGCATTTATCTGGCAGCCAGACAGCCAGCTCTTCGGCAGCTGAGAGTTTAATTATCAAAGGTTCAGGCGAATCTTGCTCTTGCTATCTCCAACCAGCTGCTGCAGGAAAAAAAAGACCTTCTGGCCCCATCCAGAAGTTGGTGAAGCTCCTGCAAGTTCCCTTTTGCTGTTACAATGAGTCCCAGCCCGTTTACCCTTTCCTGTGAAAGCTCTGGGCTTGATGCCACTAGGAAAGAGAGCTGGTGACAATAATACAGTGGGGAAGGGCTCAGGGTGGATGGGGCTGAGAAGCAGCAGCCAGGAGAAGGAGCACTGGACAGGTTCCAGCTGGTGCCTTGATCCTTCCATGGGGCTTTGCACTGATGGATGGACATGGGCACGGCTTCTTCAAGCTGCAGGGTGCTGCTCTTTCGCAGCCTCATGCTGCAGTGGCAAGGCAGAGCCACTGTCTGGCTTGCGTTCAGTCCAGGCTGGCTGTGTTTCCAGTGGTGGACCTCAGCCCAAGCAGTTGCAAAGCAAAAAGCAAGGGCTACACCATCCGGTTCTCTGCCTCACTTCCAGTCTTCAGCAATCCCAGTAGGAAGGGTCAGGATTGAATGGGCCACAGCAAGTAAACTGAAGGCAAGAAGACAGGAGAAGAGAAATCTCTGCAAAGGCACTCTTCACACAGAAAGAAGGGAGGGGAAAGTGTGACCGCAGATGAAACCACCTTTCCCTCCAGGAAAATGAATGTGTGAGAAGGTAGAGGAGGCACTGGTGTCATGGGGGATGCCCTGCTCCACTCTTCACTCACCTCATCCCAGTTCCTCAGACATGTGTCATGATTTCACAATGTTGGGGTTCAGGTACCCGGATTCCTCTCCCAGTCTTACTACCAAACACATTCAGTCCAAGCCCAAAAGCTGTTGGTACTCTGCCATGTTATGTTCCATATCCAGATGCACCATGTGAGTGAGACACTCAAGATCTGAATGAGGTGCCATTTCCAATAGATCCTTTGCACTTTTGTGGCAGGAAAGCCCCTGCCCTTTCAGACCTGCAGGTTAATAATGAGGCCACTTAAGCGCCTATGAAGAGAGCTTGTAATTATTGTCCTAGTGATACCCCTGCCTTGGTTCTTCTCAGGCTCTCTGCAGACACAATCAGACACAATTGGCCATTCTCCAGGCACATTTATCTTGTGAATATGAAGGCAAGAGACTCAATTATCTTTCTCAAAAGTAAAGCTGAGATTCTGAGCAAATTAGTTATCCTCCCCATTCTTCTCCAAAATGCCATCAGGAACCATCAGCAGCAGACACTATCAATCACTATCTGTTTTGCCCAGTCTGCCTGAGCTGTCATTAAGGATCCATGTAAAGGAATATGTTGTCTCCACTCTCCATCCAAGAAAAGTCTTTCCAAAGCTTGGGCATGATTTTCTTAGTTGACGCCAGGCTAGATGCAATGTAACTAGGGAGCTCAGAGCATGTGTGAACATGAAGGAGATGGAAGGAATATCAACCCACAACTATCTATTACTGGTTGGAAACACAGGGCCCTCCCTGCCCCTTCCCACCAACTCAGACTTGGAAGCCACCCAGCCAACTGCTTTAGATGGAAGAGAAGCACACCCTGCAGCAAGCTCCTGCTAGAAATCTGGTCTTGGGCTCCCTCTTGCAGTCCAGAAGCACTGTCACTGGTGCCAAGTTGCCTTGGGTGTCTCATTTCTCCAACCTGCGTGAACAAAAGTGTTTATTTAACACCATCTCTCCAGGGTTTCCTCAACTCCCTAGTCTCCAAACCTGTCAGTTTACTTACTTAACAGCATCACCAACTGCAAACTGATTAGTCTAGTCCCCTTTCTCTTCTCCCCCATGGTTATCACTTTTATTAACAGCAAGGGAGTGATAATGGGGAAAGATGATCAAAGCTGCTGGTATTAACGCAGGGGATTAACGGTATTTATATTCCCAATCAGTGCACTCTCAGTGTGGAGAGGGAACTGCCACAAATCAGCCTTTTCCAATGGAGAGTTGCTGCAGTGCCACTACCTAAATAGCTGCTGGCTAATGAGTCCTTTGCGGCGGCTGAAGGAGCAGCTCGCTCTGCTACTTCCCTCGCAACCCAGTGCGCCACAATGGTACTCAGGGACCTCATCTTGGGTTTCTCTGCTCCTGAGGTTTGGGGGGGCAAGTTCAGCTGTCGAGAGGAAGCAACAAGGTGCTGAACAAGGAGGTGATGTGGCCAGTTCAAGCTGGGATTGCACTGTGTTATTACAGGGGAGAAACACAACTTACATCCCAACTGGGGACCTTGTATGAAGTGCACCACACTGAGGAGGGAAGACACAAGAGGTACCTACCTGTGCCAGATTTAACATGTATGTCATCAAACTGAGATCCTCTGCAACCACCCAAAGAGAATAGATGCGGTGCTGTGCATTGATGCCACTGAGATTCCAGCAGCAGGGATATAGGGTGGGAAAGCAGCACCAGCCGACATTAATCAGTCAGGGCTTCTGGCCACAACCAGAAAATCAAGATGAAGAGCCTTCATCTGGCAGGGGCTGGAGATCAGTGCAATGGTTAAAGAGCACTGGATGAGGGGAGTGGGTGGGAGGCATTTGTGGGGATGCAGAATTTCACAGGGAAGAACATGAGGAATCTTTCAGGGGGTACATAACCCTCATCCTCAGAAACCCACAGGTAGGTCCCAGTGCAGCACCCCCTCCCAACCACAGCACAATGTATGGGTGCTCAAAAGTGACCTAACTAAACCAACTGCTTTCCACACTATCCTGTGTAAGCTGGTCACACTTCAATACTGAGCCAAAGAAGTTCACCCAGAGCCAATACGTTCTTATATATAAGTCTTTACAAAAGGCAGGAAAGCAGACCTCTTGCTCGGCAGCTTTTGGTGTCACCCAGAAAGAAAAGGGTAAAGGGTTTGATTTGCAACTTTGAACACTGCCATCTGGTCCATAAAGTGTGTCCTTAGGAGAACTATCTGGAAAGTAGATGGGAGCATTCATGGTCATGTAGATGCAGATGGTCCATGGTGTGAATGAGAGGATGGAGGTGCACTAAAACAAGAAGGTTCACCTCCATGGCCCTTTTATAATTCATTCATGCCAATACTTGTGACATAATGATTGTCTCCACAGCAAATTATGGTATAAATGAACCCTGACAACATTATTACACTGCATAGAGGGATGAAGGGTGATGAACAACAGGTGAGGGGTGGGGAAAGAAACAAAGACAGCTCTAGCCAGTCAGAAAGGGAGCAATGGTCCTAAAATGTATACAAACAAATGATGTTGTTTAAGATCCTTATTTCTTAATAGGAAAAAGAAAGAAGAAGAGCTCTCATTCAGTCAGGGTAAGGCAGATGACAACAATGACACTCCAAAGCCTCTCCCACTCATTCTTACCTTGTCGCCACATACCTGCACAGTAAAAATCGCTCTGAACAGGTTGCAAAGCCCTGGGTGACCCATGGGGACTAATGAACCCTTCACACGACCCCATTACACTGCTATCTGAGCCTTGTAACACGGCTCAACCACAGGCAAAGGTTTCCAGAGGAAATCTTTTGCTCCATAGGTTTCTTCTAACAACATGGCACCTAGTACAGCATAAGAGCAATCTGTCGTATGGGATGATGTGGACTTTGCTCCATCTTCAGGACGTGTTTGTTAGCAGGTCATATTCTGCTTGTATCTTGTGTATAATCGAAAGGGACAAACAAGAGCTGAAGATGAGTGCTTTCTACGTGTACCTGCATCCATCCAAGGTCAGCAGAATCACTAACACACTGCCCTCCTAGCCAGATCTGATTGAAGGTGAATGTAGACGAGCTGATTGGCATTAGCGGGCTCTGGATAAATGGAGCTGTTCGCCTTGGGATTGCAAGTTCAGGGCAAGGTCAGTTCACTACTGACCACCATTCATTAGCCTCTGGCAGTGACTCAACCACTTGTGTGAAATAAGGAGCCGGTCTTGGCTTGTGTCCCAGTGGAATGAGCATCTGTGTCACTGCAGCCGCTGTCCTTGCTGGACTCTTGGCTGGCTCCACAGGGAAATAATGAAGCAGTTCCAAGAGCCCGTCCCCTCGGCTTAGCACCTCTCAGAGGTATCACCCTGGGGCAATGCGGGGGGTTTCTGCTGTGTCTCACTGTTGGTAGGCACTGAAATGATTGCTGAGTGCCAGTTCTGGTTGATGGGTGAAGAGCAGGCATTGCCACCAAGTTAGAACAAGGAGAAGCTCAAACTAGAATGGGAGAGGTGTGAGAAAGGTCCAAATCTCCTGTGGAAAGTCAAGAGAATGGTAACTGGAATGACTGCAGAGCAGCTATAACATGTGATAGCGTGGATGGTGATGTTAGAGACTCATGTGAGGACCCGTCACTGCCCCACGACTGTTGTATTCCTTTGGTGTTGAAGGCAGAAGGAGGAAAGCCTTTTCCCACCCTCCTACCCCTCTTTGGACCCTCCCACCCCTCTTCACCCCATGTCCAAAGGAGACGCAGGGTCTGCAACAGCAAGCATGCCCTATAGCCCACCCCTGTGTGCTTCTACATTGGTGAGCCACTTGAGACCTGGGGGTGGGAGGGATGGAAACCCCATCCTAAAGAACCATCCAGGTGTCCTGTGGGCTTTCAGTTGAGCATCCCAGTATATACTGAAATAAATGCAGTAAAGCACGTCACTATCACGTGCATGGAAGTCGCTTATTGTTTCAAATCAACGTTATCACCATCATTACTAAAATCAAGCAACAGCTTAAAGAAACTAATAAATAGTTTTGTACATAAACTTATCACAGGAAAGCGGGGGGGGGGGGAATGTAAAGAGAAAATGTGCCTTTATTGCTAATAAACATTATTGGAGGGACTCCTAGCTTTTCACATTACCACAGTGAGATATGACAGCCTATAATGGATTACTCAACTGCCCGAAGCCATTGTAGGAATAAATCCCTCTTAATATTCATGTGCGGTCTTTGAGAAAATAGATGTAAGCAGTTAATACTTTTTCTATAGACAAAACAACACAGTTTATCAAAACAAAATGTGTGCTTGAAAACAAAAATCACAACTCTCCTGCGCTCATTCTTTCCTTTTTTTTTTTGTCAAATAGGAAAAAAATAAGACCCAAATAAAAGCGACAATCTGGGGCACGATGGCGCATGGAAAGCAAGATGGGGATGGACAGCATGCGAGCAGCAGGTGGTGGAAAGGGGAAACGACATGAGAAAATGAGTACATTGTGAATCAGTTTACAGTGTTAAATAGGGCAATAAAGAAGGAGGGGTGAGCTGCCCCGTAAAGCACTCACTGGGACAGGAAGGAGTGTTTGGGAGGTGAGGAAGATCAGGTGCTCCCCAGGAAGGAGGTCCAGTGCTCTGCAAGGTGCAAGGGCTTAGCTGTGTTTATAGAACAGCAAAGGATATAGGAAAAGAGTGGAAGACGAAAGCGCGTGCAGGGCCAGTTGAGGATCTGCTCCCTTCCTGCCCTCTGCTCCATCTTCCTGCTTTACTTTGCGCAGTTGATCTATAAAACCTGCCAGGTCTTTATCTGTGGCTCGTTTGGGGGTTGCATTCTCCCTTTGCACAGCAGAACAAGCGAAGCAGCAGTGCAGAGGAGCCCTTGTGCCTTTTTGTGTGGTAGAGAGTAAGGCAAATGGAGGTTAACCCTTCCTGCCTCAGCCTTCTGAGGGCAGATGGTGCTTGGAGGGCAAAGCAGAAAGCAAGACCTTCTCAGGGACCGTGGGGAATGGCTGCAGCCTCTCAGAGGTGAGGGGGCAAAACTGAGAGACTTGATCTTTCAGAACTAGATGTGGCTGAGAAGTGAACCCAGCTCTTATTTTGCTGCCGTGCTCCGTGGCTATAAATGGCTGTAGATGCATCAGAAACTGTGAGGGAGAGAGAAGCAGAAACTCTTCAGTTCTCCTCCTGCTGTGAGATCTAGGCAGCAAAGACAAGCTTAAAGTGAAGCAGCAAGAATAAATAAGTCCCCCCTGGGACTCATGCTGCTTTGATATCTGTGCTGCCTGGTAGGCAGAAGAGTTGACTCACACATGCCTTCTGCTTGCTCATGTTCAGAGAGCATCTGTGGTGACACCCTTTGCCCCTGGTACAACCACAGCAAAGGCAGCTCGGGGTCTGTCTCCGATTGGGGAAAGAACTGGCCATTCATAGCCAAATTCAGCACAAAATGTAGCCCAAGGTACTGACACTGCTCTGAACATTGGGGTTGGACTGCATGACCTTTGAAGGTCCCTTCCAACCCTAACTATGAATGCTGCAGGATATGGCTGAAGTCATGAGTCTGCAAAGACCCACAAGGTGCTTAACTGGACCTTGTTGCCAAGTGCCACTGGTTTCCATGGAGCTGCTGGGAGGAACTTGGGACCGGGGAACTGACCCAGCCACAGCTCCCTGGGATGAACCCATGCTTGAAAATACTTGGGAGAGGGGGACTGTTTTGCAAGAGAGTCAGTTTTACAATAGCAATTCCGGTCATTGAGAGAAGAAAAATACCCATAAACTTACCCTGTGAGCATATCAGACCAATCCACTCTACTTGATTTGATTTTATCCTCACCTCATGTTCATGGAGCAGCAGGGTTCCCCATCTGGGCAGTGTAACCACTCGCATTGCCAGCAGTGTTGGAAAGATTCTGCCATCAGAAACATTCCAAGAGCGCAATACAGCATTTTAATACATCTCTATTGTCACAGAAATCCCCTTGCTGCAAACACCAGGAGTGTCCCTTTAAAAGCCAGATGGCTTCACAGGCTGCATTGGGTGCTATGAGTGGGCCAGCTTTACAGGTCATATTCTTTGCAATTGAATATGTCCAGGAGACAAGTGGGAACTGGAATGGGGGAAATTCCTCCCTCCCACCTCCTTCCAGCAACGCAGAGGTGGGTCTGTGCTTCCAAAGGGAAGGAAAAAGTTTCACCTTCTAATTGTTGTATTGAGCAGCTCATTGACAGCGCTTCTTGCTCAATACCTTTCTTACCGCTCAGATTGTCTAATCAAAGGCCTTTTTCCTTCCTTGGTTGAGCTCTGCAGCCTCTAGCATTGATCCAAAATCAGAAACGAAAGCGGAAAACAGGCTCTGGGAAAAGAGAACACAATTAACACCCGAGCAGCTTCATTTTAGTGGTGCCTTTAAACGTTTTCCACCCCTCAGTCTGTTCTCCCAATTCTTTTCTTTCCCCTTTTGTGTTCAGGAGGTTCCTTTAAGGAAAGGCTTTATCGGCAGCTCAGGGAGAAGATTAAAGCACCCATCAAGGAGGAACAGGTTACTTTTTGTGTCCGAGTTCTTAATCCACTTTATTAAAATGTTCTGAATCTTCCTTCAAGAGAAGAGATCAGAAGGACATTTCGCTGTCACCCGTGGCATGCCTTCCTTCCGGATCCCTGAGCTTCATTAGAGGCTGGAAAAGAAACAAAGGCCAGGCAAGGAAAAGAAGAGAAAACAAGACTGCAGTGACCAGTTAATACAGGACATGGTGCCTTACGCTTCGTGGTTACTGGTACTGCTCTGGCCCCAGGCTGGAGGCAACTGAAAGCTTTTCCCATCTGAGAGACACTTGTGTGGATCGAGTCAGAGATCTCTGACTGTTTATACCTTGGAGGTTCAAAGAATAGGGCTTTGCAGCAAGCAAAGCCAAACGTCCCTCCAGCCTGCTGATAGCAGCAAGGAAAGGGCACAGAAAGGGTGAGGGTATTGAGTCTGCTTTGCTGTGCACTCCACCTGCTCTTGCAGACCTCAGACTTGGCATTTCCCACCCAAAATAAGGAATCCCTGTGGTTAATAAACCTTGATGGATTTTCTTCCATGAGACTGTCTAATCAGTCTGATGCATGTCCATAATCCTTCACTGCACTGATATGGTCCTTCCAGGGCAAGGCTGAAGGACATCAGCACAAGGTCCTGCTTGGTGCCTCTGATCTTTAGGGTCACATTTTGTGATGTTTACCTTGAAGGCTTTCATGTTAAAGACCCTTGGAAATTAAATGTGTGAGGCTTCTGCCTAACCTCAGGAGACGTCTTGGGGGAAACAAGTCTAGATCAGGTCTAAACCCTGCCTTGGATGTGCCACCAACTCTTTACCCTAAAATGCTTCATCCTAACCCGCCTCTCCTTTCCCCTCAGGCTTCTCACATTGGATTTTCACTATCTGTTTGCCCTAATCCAGAGATATGGTGACAACTTGGTGCAGGAAATCAGTGCGATACACTCTGATAGTGGGAATATAAAACAAAGAATAGGACAGAGACTGCTCCAGGTACCTTCGATCTAATGAGGTAACTGCCATGATGGCTTTTCCGTGTACCCAGTCTTGGATTTAGAGGGCCACTTGCTTTGCATAAGTAGCTGCTGTTTTGTAAAGCAAGCGTATATGATGCAGGCACTCTTCATTCTTCCTCAGGGTACAATTACTTCCTTATCTGCCTTGTCCTGCTGTTTCAGCTGAAATAAGTTCTCCAGCGTGAGACTGTAGGGTTAATCTTTTGAGGAGGGAAAGTCTGAAGGGGCTGGAGGGAAGCATGGCAGCCTGAGAGCAAAGAGCAAGGAGGTGACACCTTTCAGGCAGAGATGAAGCATGAGGTGTTCCTGAGAGCCGCCCATCACATTTCCCATCAGTGCTGACTCATTAAACGGCAGGTTCATTAAAGGTGAAATACACACAAACTACAGCTTGAGCAGCTTCATACCCTGCCGAGCACCTACGCAATTGTTTTTTCCTCTGCCTCTTAACTCAAGAGTATCAAAGTAATTTGGTTTTAAAATGTGCCATCCTTCGAGGCCTCGGCTGCAATGCTGCTGAGCTGGAGACCACCTATGCACGACTCCAGTCCCTTCTGCTTCTCAGCCCAGACTGTCACATCCCTGGGGGAGATCCCTAAAGGGCCACAAAGGTGCAGAACCCTGTTGTTTTCATGGAATCACAGAATGGTTTGGGTTGGAAGGGACCTTAAAACTCATCCGGTTCCAACCAGCTCCTGAGCTTCCCAACACTGCTTTGTGCTGGACAATACTGCAAGAAAGGGAGGCCAGAGACTTGCACAATTCCTTTCACTCAATGTCACTGCTGTGCCTTAATCACAAATCATTCCTTTTCTGCTTTCAGAGCAAGCATACAACCGCGTTTGGTATCCATTGACACCCTTGTTCCAGGTACGGTACTGTACAGCAGTTTAGCCTGCAGCTATCTTGGTGTCCCATGTTTATCTAGTCCCTCCTGATGGCCTCCACAGCATATTTGCTCTATTTTCAAAGCCTGTTTTTGAGCTGCTTTGAATTCCCTTTGTGCCTGGAGATCTGCCTCTCTCTTCAAGCTCCGTGCACCCTCACCAGCAAGGCTTTTACAGCAAGGCCAGTGCTGGAAGTTGTCATTGATACGTGATGCAGAACAAAATCCAGCTCACTCGAATGCAGCTAGATTGGCTCAGCGGGGCTGACAATAGATGAACTGGGTCTTATCAGCCAAGGGAGCAGATACAACACAGAAGCAGCATGCAGGGAGCAGATAGGAGCTCTGTGAAAGCTGTTGATAGTGAGGGCGGAGAATGTGTATTTTCTTCTTTCCTGGCTGCTTTCGAGGCTGTTGTTTTAAAGCTGGCACCTTTATGACCACAGCCACAGCCTTAATGGGGAGAAGAAGCACAAGTGACAGACAACCCGATGGAGAGGTGATGCGACAAAAGGTCTCATCAAGGCACATTTGTCTGAATGAGCCACTGCCTCCCTTGCTTCAAATGCATTTGCTGGGTTTAATGACAAGGTGGTGGCATTTCTGCCATTGATGCTATCCAAGGGAAGTGATTTTGCATGGAGCTGGTCCCATATCTCCCACCCCATGTTTTTGTTTGTGAGGACAGTGGCTGCCCCTTCTCTCCCAAGCTAGGGCACCACAGGTCATGGCAGTAACAGTGGGTTATTAACCAAGTGTCTCCTCCTGATTTTGGAAGCCAGCACGGCAAAAAAGGACAACCTCACATTATCCTAACAAACAATCTCCAAAGAGTAAATATGCAACAGTGAGAGAAAGTACTCCTTTGCCAGTGAAACACTTTAATGAGTGGATGGCTCAGCAAATCCTTAATGCAGCTGCTTTTCCTGGCTAAAGATCCTCAGATTTATGTAGGAAGGGAAAAGAGAAATGAGCAGCGATGGAAGCACAGTCCCTGTGCGTGTGGGTTCCACCTCATACATTGCCTTGGCTGGTATGACCCTTCTGCAGCTCTCCTTTCCTTGGATAAACCATTAATGGTCCCATTCACTGGGGACTTTGGAGTCAGGAACACAAGTAGATCCCAGAGTCAGAAATCATGACTTGGCTAAGACAAGAAGGAACAATCCATCCTTCCCAAGGGGGTACTGATGACAGACACCCAAAGCTTATAGATATCAAGCACTATTTAAATACTGGTGGTGTGTTTTGGAGTAAGAGAAGCAAAAGAGAGAGACAATGGAAATGATGGTGGTTTGGAATACTGAAATTTTCCACATTTTCTTTCAACAGAGCTTCTTAATCTCTTTATCCTTCTGTCCAATTAAATGACATTTCTGGTGAATACCAGTCCCTGAACCAAAATCACCATACCTTGAGAAATGAGATCCAAAACAAGCAATCTTCCGTCCTGATGGAGCTGGACTAAGAGGCAAAAGAATAAGCCCAACACTCATTTTCCAGAAGGCTCATCATAATGATCACAACCTGCAATGACAAAGTCTTTCACAAAACACAGTCCTTAGAAATGACATTAAGAGCGAAAAAAATGACAAAACAACAAAAAATATAGAAAACCACACATTCTTAGTGGAGTTACAAGTCCTTGAGCCACTCTTCATGTCATGATGACAGTTTTACTCCCCTTGGATCTGAGCTCCCATCTGGAGAAGGAAGATCACACCTCCACTTGCCCATTGGCAGCAATGTGGTATCAGTGACAGTGCAGAGCAATTCTTTCTCTGGCAGCACATCATATTTTGCGTAATTTACTAGTCATAAACCAAATAATAATAGTCATCTTCTGACTTTCAAAAAGAGCAAACCCAAAATATCTCTAAGAGCTATTGCTGTTATCGCACCTTGGTGTTGCGAACTGAGCCATTCTGTTAGCTGCCGGGGATGGTTTGACCAACATCATCCTCAAAAGCACTTTCTGATTCATACCTGTTTGCAAGAGAAACCAGCTGAACACGGAGACTTGAAGAAAGCTCCTAAAGGAATGTGAAGGTCTTGCTGTCGAGGACACAAGGATGAGATGATCAGCAGAATACGTAAGATGTTTTGCACTTTCCTTATTTATCCAAAAAGCCATTTTTGTTTATTAAAACCTAGTTACTGGCTGCATCTCACCAATAACCTGGAGTGCTTGCTTGGTTAATTTAAGCGAGCAGAGCTTTGACGAAGTAATTTCACCGTCCTCGGGGATCTGCCAGCTTATGGCGGTCTTCACTATTTCAGATGAAATTGAGTTAATTTTCACTGAAATTGCTTCTTAGCATACAAACACATTCCCCATCATCGCAAGCTTATGCCTCTGCAGCTCTATTATTCTTTAATTTACACACCCCGGCAGCAAGGGATTAATGCCTGAGACATACAAAAGGCTACAGAGTGGAGAGGAGAAGGGAAGGGGAGCGAGAGAGAGAGGAGCTCTGCAGGAAATAGGTAATGGTGTTTTGGGTTTATAGTCACAACATTGAAAGTTTGGCTCTAATATGGAGTCAAATCGCGCTGTCCTTTCACTCTGCAAATGCGTCAACTGAAGTCTGGAGGCAGAAAACATCTCAGCTGCTCACTCAGGCCAGAGGTGATGGTGCTACAGACTGCTCCACGTCAGGAACTGATTACAGCAGGTCAAGGTGGAGCAGAACTGAGCAGGAGGGACATGTTTTGCCTTTGCATCTTCCACGACGCTCCTGCTTCAAATAGGAGCTTCCCTCAGGAACGTGCTGCTGCCAAGGCTCTGAGGATGCCTTCAGATGCTCAGAGATTAAAACAACAGTTCTCGTAAGCATCCAGACAACAATATAACTACTGCCAAATGGGTGGGAAAGGGGGATTCCTCTGCCTGGCTTTCCCAGAGGGAACAGGCAGAAATGCCAAGTTCAGCAGTCCCTGTAAAGTCTCCAGTGAGATCTTAGGGTAGCTGCATTTTAATCTAGTCCTTGCTGAATATGAATCAGAATAGCAATTACGGGTTTTTTATGTCATCACTTCAGTTTTCCTTCCTTAATTAAACAGCTAACCATCTCCTCTTTTATTATATACACCTCTGAGGTATACACAGGTTGCTGGATAAAATATGTCAATCCCATACCGCGTGTTGGTATGCATATAACAATGCTGTAATGAGGCGTTTAAACTCCTTTTCTTCCTTTGAAGGCCTGCCTTTCCTTCCCACTCCCCATCAGTGCCACAGCACCTTCAAGATCCCACCCCACTGCCCTCGTGCCCTACTTCCACACAAAAATGTTAGTGCTTTCTCCTTGCTACCTTCATGAAAAGCTCTCTATCATCATCCTGCCTTATTATTCTGATTTCAGACCTTTTCTTGTTTCCTACTTCACTATGATGCTTATCAAATTTGGACACAAACAAGTTACTGATGTGCTGGACCACTGCATCTGACCCTAATTTATCTTACTGTTGTTCAGCATCAAGCCGTTCTTCCTGGCTTTTTATTAGATGGTAAGCTCTTTGGAGTAAGGGGAATCTGGTGCCTTTGGCTTGAGCACCCTGTCATCATGGGTGCATGTCATGAAGTCTACACATACAGCAAATTTAGCAGCAAAAAGGAAGCTCTGGGCTCCAAAGAAGGGAAACCGTATGAAGTATGTTCTTGTATGTGGAATGTGTATCTTGTGATATACAAGAGACCAGACAAGAAGGGTCCCTTCCAGGCAAGAACTCTTTGTATCTTCAGCCTGAGAGATAATCCAGAGGGGTATACCAGGCCTCCCAGCACCCACGGCACACCAGTTTGCCTTTCAAGGCTCCCTAGGGATCATTCCACCCTTCTCCCAATGTCACAGATGTTTTGCTTGAGGTCAGTGGAAGCAACACTGCTTTTCTCCCATTTGTGGGCAACGCTAGCCCCTTCTTACTATCAGAATCCGCCTAACACTAACACACTGAGGGAAATCTCACCTTTTATCAGCTGGTGGACATTCCCCTGTTGTATCTGAATGGCCACCTCTTGAAATCAACTGAAAATCAGCCTATAGAAGTTACATTAAGCAGTGGTCTCACAGGGCAGGGTACCACCAGCACCACGCCAACAGCAGGGATGACTGGGACCAGGAGCTCATGCAGGTTGGGCTTTGTCCTCTCTCTGCCATCCAAGAGCAACTCCTGCCCTTCTCCCAGTGAAGCTGCTTCAGAAAGCAGCTCCTTTCAGCTCAGCTGACTTTCAGCCTCATGCATTTTTATACACTCCCTGCAAGAATGAGAAGGATATTTACATTTTTTAATAAGCCTGACAGTTTGAAGGTAATTGGGGATTTATAATGGGTTTGTTTAGGTCTTTTTTCCACTTGAATTCCAACTGCTAGTCTTAGGCCTAACAAGCGGTATTATCTCTATGGTGATGAGGGAACCCCAACAGGAGGCCCTGAAGCCAAAGAAGAAAGCACTGGTGTGTTTTGCTTTGTTATGTTGGGTTTTTTTCTCCCCCTTTGAACCTGCATTTTATAGCAAAAACAGCATCAAAGAGATTTTAAAGCCAGAGCAAAATTCCTCCAGCCATCCAGTGCTCGTAAGTCTGGCTTCTTCCACTGGCTCTCCCCAGGGCACATGAGCCAACGTCTGATCCCTATCAAGGTGGGTTTTTTCCTTCCTGGCAGAGATTTGCATGTGTTTGTACTATTATGGTTCTAAAATGATCCCGAACCCTGGCTTTTTCTTTGGGGGGAATCAGACGTTTGGTGGTAAGGATGGAATTAACCTGCAGAACTTCATCTGGGATCAGATTCCTGCAGCTGAATCTCGAGCTCAGCTTCTTCCTGAAATGAAAAGGCAACAGTAGTGGGTGGAAGAGAGAAAGGAGTGAGAGCTGAGAAAGGATCCGATCCAGTTGTGATAAAGGGATTTTCAGCAAGGACTGCTATCAAAAACCAGGCTCCTGGGAGTCTCTTTGGCTTCCTTGTCATTGCTGAGGGACACTACTGAGACTGCAGCACTGATTTGTCCCAGGCTCCTCTAGATAAGGGCTGGCTTAGCACAGGCAATATGCCCTGAGCCTAACTTTCAGATTGGGTCCTTGCTTCTTTGTGCCCCACTTCTCCACCTTAAGGGAAGAAGCAGCAGTTCCTCTCTTCAGCTAGAGTAAGGGTATAAATGCAACAGAGATCAGCGGGACTTAGTGTTGAAGTAGGAAGTGTTCAGCAAAACCAGTGATAACAAGGACAAAACCCCACGGGACTAGCACTGACCATCCCAATCAGCAGACATCAGCCCAGGTAATGGTGCTATAGGACATACCTGACTTAGTTGAGGGCAGAGCTTCAGCTCGCGTCTTCTTCTCCATGGCATGCAGAGCACACACTGCTTCCCATGTCCCTCGTTGTTATTCTCTTCTCCGAGCAGCTAAAACTATGGCAACAATGACCTCCATAAGCAAAGAGGAGTGGAAATGCTGTCATTTGCCATTGCTCTTGCTGCATGCTTTGGGTTGAAATCCAGGCATACACAGCCAAGGGGTATCTTTCTCCACTGGGTCTCAAGCATGGGACAGTGCAGCATTGTCCTTCTATGGGGGAAAGAGGGATAAAAGGGATGAAGCCTGTTCCTACAGTTCCCTGGCTCCCAGGAGGGCCTTCTCCAGCCCCCTTACAGTACCCGTGTTCACAGTGATGCCCGGGTATCAGCATCCTATGGAGGGCAGCAGGCAGCAGGGATCTACGGTTGGTGGGACACATAGAGGGAAGATGAGTCAAAGACAGGGAGAGGAGACAGAGATGGGATGAGAATGGGAGAAAGGCAGCGAGGGGGGGGGAAGAGGGGAAAGTGAGAAATGAATTGAAATGAGTTAGAAAATTCCATGCAGACGAGCTTGAGCATCCAGCGGCTGAGATGTGGGGCTTCATTAGTACAGACCAGAGGAAGATAGAGACATTAAGGAAGGAAACGTGTGACTCACAGGGGAAAATGGGAAAAACAACACACACCATAGCAGCTGCTGCCTTTGCTTCAATTAAAGAACAGCTCAAAGGGTATGCGAAGGGGAAAGGAGGGGGAAGCAAAGGCAGGAACAATAGGAAAACAACCAACCAGATGAAGCAACTGTTACCCTCAAGCACCAGAATGAACTGGCTCAGGCTTTTGAACATGGAGCCTGTATTCCTCAGCCTGTGCCTTCAAACAGGGGCTGAGCTGCTCGCTCTGCAGAGCCAGGCTGCTGCAGGAGCTGCTGGCCAGGGTCATGCTGCCAAAGGAGCACAGAGCCAATGCTCACAAAAAACCCATCCCAGATACCAGAGAGCAAGGGGAAGGCCGTTTCCCATACCATGGCTCTGTGACACCCTGGGAATGGGTGACCAGGGCATCCTGCTGCACCGATATCACCAGCCCCAGTGATGAGTGCATTAACCACTACCATGACACACAGTGGAATTGTGCTGGCCAAAGGGAAGTACATAGCCTTTGGCTCCAGGGTGGTAGGGGAGACTTCCAGAGCCTTTCCGTCTTCTCCATCTTTTCCTTCCTTCACTAACTGCCAACCCTAATTTTAAGACATCATGAGCACTGAGAAATGTTACGGTAAAGATCTCATGGATGCCAGTGAATGTTGTTTTCAGCTTTCAGGTCATAAACGTTGGAAGTGAAGAATGAAGTGGACCTGGAAAAGCAAAAGTGAGACACAGAAGAAGGAAAGGATGGGAGAAACTTCCACTTCTCCAGGTGTTCCATCCTTGAGGCTTCCACTAGGAAAAGAAGTTTCAGGGGTTTATAGGGAAGAAAGTTTTCTGCCATTGAATTCCGCTTTCTTTACTGGTTCCATCATGCAAGAGGTTTATTGCTTTGCTCCAGCTGTGACACCAGCCTGCAAGGCTTAGTTGCTTTGCTTGGTTGACTGAAGCCTCAAATCTGAAGGCTACTGGGTCAGTCCCAAATCATGGCCTTCCCAGATGATCGAGATAGACAACTCCACATCGCCAGTAAAGGTCTGCTGTCATTTTCGGTTGGGGAAAGTCTTTGTTCCCATCTTATCCTTCCCTCCTTATCCTTGTGGATACTTCCCAATTCCCGGATATAGCAAATCCGTGACCCTTGCCTGACTCATTCCCTTGAGGAGCAGAGCAGCGGATTTCATGACAAAGTCCCATGCTCTCAGGATAATTACCTGCCCAAAGTCTCCGATGGAGAGCCCAGATACAAGCAAACTCCCAAACTCCTGACATTTATCACTCCACAGAGCAGGCAGCGGAAAAGCTATCAGATAAGAGGTGTCAGTCAAGATTTCAATGCAGCTTGAAAAGGACACATCACAGTGTATCTGCAGAGTGAAACGTGGTGAATGTTAAATCTCCGCAGAGTGGGAATTAGCACAATGGATCCCATTTCCATACACGATAATGGGAAACTCATCGTTCTCTTATGTGAACTTTAATGCCAAAACGTTGCCACAGAGAACCACCGAGGACACAAGGGCTCTTTCTTCAAAGCTTCCGAGATAGGCGGCATTAAACGTGTTTGCTTTGAGCTGGCTCTGTGTTAAGTTTCCTTTCTGCTCCTTCATCTCTTCCCAATCAAGCTGTGTCTCAGCCAGCACCCAGTTGTTTAATTCTGGATGGATTAAAGAGCACGAGAAAGTGCTTTTTTTCCTTTAGGAAAGTGATGTTTATCCATCACTCATCTGGTGAGTGTTAAACTTCAGATCTTTTGCTCCTCTAATGATCATCGCATGGTGGTGCATCCAGAGCCTCTGCTTTGCACAGTAGTGGGCATGTTTGATCTAAAGGCTTCTCTTTGCCCAAGATAAAATCTGAATTTGGATCACCCTTTGGGGTCTAATTGCCCAGGATTTTGGTGGCATTGCAGCAGGACCACAGCGTGCGTTGGCAGGAAGGAAAGGATGAGCGTTCCTTAAATGTCCTGACAGAGATTTTAATAATATCTTGGGAGGAGGAGAAAATGAAACACAAAGGCATGCAAAAACCCAGCTTGTTCAGTGTTACAAATGAAAGAAAGGAGAGGGATAATCCCCCTAATCATATTCCTGGAATTCATGAAGACTTCCAAATAATGCCAGCGTAGGAGAGCAATGACCCTCTCTGATGGAGACGTGGGTGGACAGGGATCAGACTGACAGTAAGTTCCTTAAAACTGCGAAGTTTTGACACTGCATTAGGCATAATTACACCTGTCAAGGATGACACGCTCCTGGAAATTGTCTGTTGCAGAGTTAATGGCAGAAGGACTCTGGAAAAAAGCCTCCGCATCATTTCTGGATGCCTCCGGACTCGGGGAGCTATTGACAGGAGGATGATGACTTAGTGTGTAACAGCAGTCTCTGGTTTAACTGCAGGTGGTGCTGGACCAAAAGGTTCGAAGCCTCTTGGCTTTTCTCTGTCTGGAAAAGTCCACTCTTTGCACTTCGGGAATATCACCACTTAAATGTCATAAAACCACCACCTGCCACTCAGCTCCTCTGCTCTGTCACCACCAGTAAAGGGCAAAAGCTTCAAGACTGCTAGGAAACATACAGTGACACTGTGCTGCCTAGTAAGATGAACACCTCATTTCTCCCTTCTCAACCCTTCAAATGACTTAGGAAAAAAGAAAGGAAAGAAGAGGTTTTCCAGAAAAGAAAGAGTATTCCCATGTGGGGCCCAAGCACCGCTCTGGTGGTAGCTGAGAATTACATGCAATAGATGCAACACAACTCCCTGGTGCAACTTCATGCCAGCCCTGCAGCACAAAGATAATGGGAAGTTCCCCCAGAACAGCAGCTTTCCTCCCCTCAAAAGAAAGCTCCACATTAAGGCTAAATAGAAAGGAAAAGTGTGTGTCAGAGCAGGACAGAAACCACAGGGCTTGCCATAGCTCCTATCCCACTAGATCCCAGTGCTGCCATGCCCAGGAAAACTGTCTTGGAGATCCTAGACAAAGATAGACTATGCCATGTACACATTGGCCAGAGCCAACACATGCAGGTATGTCATTGCATCGGAGCCTGCTCATCACCCTGTAGATGGAGCATGTTTTCCTGCCTAGCAGCAATTCTTTCATTGCCACACCACCACAGGCTTTCCAGCTCCAACCTCACATGCCCTGGGGAGAGGGAAAGTCAGCACTCAGTGCCAAGCATGGAATGTTGATATCCTCATCCAGCTGAGGTGAAATGAAGGAAGAAGAGATGGAGGACACCGAACAGAGCAAGCCTTAGCTAAATGCTCATTGTCTTCACTGGGAGCTGGGTTTGAATAAGAAGTTCACCGTTTGGCAGGCTGAGTGTATAACATTTCAGAATGACTGCTATGTGCATGCAGCTACTTTTCATGTATAATATATATAGGAGTACACCATATGTTTAAAGCATCAGGCAATCAGGCTAATCTTGGATCACATTATAAAGCTTTCCCACAGTGTTGCATTTGTTCTAAACAGATGCATTTCTCCTTATCCCCCTCCCAGTTTCCCAGCCTGCCAGCATTTGCCTATAAGGAAACCAGGTGTCCATCCTTAAAAAATAAGAAGTAAATCAGTATCCAAAGGAATCTGTCCCAGAAGAAAGTAAGTCCCATCTCTGCTGCTGCTGTTTCCAACAGGAAATATGTTGCCAAACAAATTAACAAATGGACAAACAAGAATCCAAACAATGAAAAGGGAGACAGGAAAACTCACGGGGATTGGGTTCTGGATTGTGCAAAGCCAAATGCTAATTGTGCCAGTCCTCAGATTTACAGAACAGATGAATTCAAGAACAGAAAGTGCGCCAATGCTAGCAGATACGCTCCGGATGAAACATGTCCTGCATTGGTTATGAGGAGGGCTGGATGCTCTTGTCTTTAAAGTGTATGGTTTGATTTTACATTAATTCATCAGCAGCATCACAGATCTCAGGGGCTCATCTTTGCTCATTATAAGAGCTTTGCATATATGTTTGGAATAGAATCACTATTTGATTCGTCTCATTGTTGCTCTCTGCTGCTGCTGTGTTACCCTGCTCGGGAGCTTTTGGCAGGCCCTTCCTCACATCAAGAGCTGTGCTCCGGAGGAGAGCCCAGCATCTCCCTGGGTACTGGCAGTGGATAGGCAGGGATGTGGAGAAAACTCAAGGCCAAGCCTCCTTGAACTCATCACCCTTGAGTAAGGAAGAGCAGCTCTGTCCTCCAGCCATGCTTCAAGAGACATCGCCTCCATCTGCTTATGGGGGAGCAGCAAACCCACCTTGCAGGAGAAAGCCAACATGCTCAGCAGCAGAGCAGCTGGGAAACACTTGGAGAAGGCTCTGTATCATTTACATGGAGTTCCCTCCACTCATGCGAGCTCTTAAGACCATGTTTTATATCCTAATTAAACTGAAAGAAAAGGAATTGGATAACAGTCTAAAAGATTTGTAAGCTACATCTATTTCACAAAATGACTCATGTTCCCACTTGTGTAGCTCATCAGGTCCAGCACATGCTCTAATGTGTGGGACTAATAGATTTGTAACAGTGATATCTAATATGAGCCTGTTCCGGTTACATACTTATGATGGGTCCTCGCAGGCTTTCCATCAAAGCTGCTGAATGAAAGCATTTTTCATTAAAGGAAGAGGGGAAAAAAAAACCCTCTTTGCCCATAAATCGCTCAACACATTAGCCCCCAAAACAATTCACTGAGGCAAGGTCGTAATTCCCTTACATTAATTTAGATCCTTGGGAAGTTCAATGAGATGAGAAGACAAGACAAAGCACAAGAGGCTGTGTCTTCAGCTGCGATGAATCAGAGATGCTTCCCATCAGCTGAGAATCCAACCATATATCTAGAGAGCTATAGGAAATATATAACAATTTCTTTACAGTCGTGGGGTCTGGTAATGATAATCCATAAACTGCTTTGCTACTTGGAGTGACTACAAGGACAGATGACACTTGGTAAGTGACAGCAGCTATATAGCCTCATGGGAAAAGCCCTTTTTGATTCCAGTAGGCTCAAGTTTGCCCTGTGATGTTCGGGGTCACCACGATGAAGTGGAGGAGAAAATATCTGTTGCTTTGTGTTATTTCCAGGCAGTATTTCAGTGGGACAAGTCCTAACGCCAGTCACAAGCGGGAGGAGGACGTGACAGATCAAGCCGCAGAGGGACAGGCTTAAGCGAAATATAGTCATCATGATGATGCTCTGCCTCTCAGTTCTCTCTCATCCTCTGCTCCGGACAGCAAGGAAAGCTGCCAGCACTGAACCCTGTACTGTGTGCTGTCCCTTTGATACCTCAGCTCTCTCCTTCATGTTTACACCCTCCAGATATATTTAGGCTCTTTCCCCCACACACAGCAGTGTGCGTTGTCATCTCGTAGCCGCGCTTCTCAGTTTGAGCCTTCCCACATAAATCATTTCCTTCCAAATGTCTGATCCTTTAGTGATCAGAAGGCAGAAGGGGTGGTCTGGTTGCTCTTCTTTTAGCTTCCTCCCTGCTCTCATTATCTGGCCATGGGCTGAGCACGTGGTTCCTTTTGAGGACAAATCAGTACCATGTAGGGGGCTGCTTCCTTCCCAAGGCATCATTTGCCTCCATGGATGCAAACAATTTGATCTGTAGTAATTTACACTTCAGACCTATCTCCAATTTGTCATCTTCCGGCGCCTCAAGGACCCTTTCTGTGCCTTATCCAGAACTGATGAGGACCGGGTTGTCAGAGCTGTTAATTTCTGATACAGTTGGAGGAGGAAGGTGTTCCCTGAGAGCACCTTCTGGTTTAGGATTGATACTTCGTGGTGGGAGAGGGAGCTGGACTTTTTTATCTTTACAGTAAAAACCCGATCTTCTCCCCAAGGAAAGAAGATTTTCATCTGCTTCCTTTGGGGACCTTCCAAAGCTCTTCTTTTTGTGAGTTGTCTCAACTATTTTGGATCGCATTCTTGTACATACAAATATTTGGCAGGTTTAACAGCAAGCAAATATCAAATTACAGTAACAGATTTGTGGGCACGGTCTGGACCAATGAGACAGACAGCGAAACACTATAAAGTGTTCTGTCAAATGATGATTCTCATCAAATTCCATCCTCCAGAGCAGTCATGTTATCCAGATCAAATCCTTGGTCTTTCCTTAAGAATTCCTCAGAACATCGTCTTTTTCTCCCTCAGGCACCATTGAAACAAGCCAGCCCAGATCACGAAATGGAAATGTATTCAACTCAGTATTCTGGGAGGAAAAAGCTGTTTCAGACCAAATCCAATTATATACCATGTTTGTAACTGCATTTGAGAAAACCTTTTACAGCCAAATAGGTCCATGTTAGCCATTATGGGGTGCTTCCTTGCAAGAAGTCTCTTAATGCCATAGTCATACAATCCCAGACTGGTTTGGGTTAGAAGGGTCCTTAAAGCTCATCCACTTCCAACCCCCTGCATGGGCAGGAACACCTTCCACTAGAGCAGGTTGCTCCAAGTGCCACCCAATGTAACCTTAACCACTGCCAGGGATGGGGCAGCCACAGCTCTGACCCATGGCACTTCCCAGTACAAGGACTGATTCCCAGGGTGGCAGCTTCACAACCAGGACCTGACCATGGGTTCACTCTTCATCAGGTACGAAGCCAATCCCTGTACATGACAGGTCTTGCTGCTGTGAAATGGAATCCTGACTCTTTACGGGCTCTGTGGGTTACGGAGGGTGGTGGGTAACCATAGAAACGACGTTGTAAAACAGCATGGGAGTTGACGTGTAATAAAGTGCTACCACCGTGCAATGACTGAACTCAGCCCTTCAGGAGGAGTCCTTGTGGATGCGCTTGGAATGGGGTTTGGGCAGGGATATCCTGTGCAGAAAGTCAAGTGCAGGCTGGAGGACAGAATTAGCACAGGAAGGCAGGCACCAGCCAGTAATGCAACTGAAAGTCCTTAAATTACAACAGAGCAACCAGTCCATGTATGGAGAGCACCCTCCTAATTACATGGAAGTACTTAAGTATCATATCCTAGAAACAGCGGCACTTGGTAACCTACAGTAACCTGCAGAGGCAGGTTCACAGATCAACATCATAAAAATACCAGCTTTACTCTTTCCAAGAGAAGCTGAATGCCAACAGTGCTCAAACAGACATGGCACACCAAGGAGCTTCCAGTTTTAGCATCGCTTCCCGACTGCTGCTTTCAAGACATTCCCATAAACCTCAGTATAGCATGAGGACTGTAGAAGGTGCTATAAATGCCATGGCTTCAGGAGGAGAGGAAGAGCAGATGCTCTTCCTCCACCTTCATTATTCATCTGCACTGGGGACAATCACCATCTGGACCTGGGATTTCAGGCCAGCATTATTGCTTCTCTCACCATATCTACATCTTCAGCAGTAGCAAGTGATGCAAGTGCAGCACAGTCCTACGCTGACACTGGTTTCCGTCTGTGAGATCTCCTACACACAGGACATGATAATAAATCATACAGAGCATGCTGATCGATGCTGGCCAAGCAGGATGTTAGTCTCCAGGGCCATCAAACCAGCACTTAAATAAAGTTTCCTTGCTCAACAAGCTTTGCTGCAATAAAAAAAAAAAGAGTTCTTCTGCAACCCAGGCAGGTCATTTAGCTTCCTCTGCAAGGGGAATGTCAAAAAGATACACATGTAGGCATTAGGAAATGCTCCCACCCGATGTTCTCAAAGTGCGCTCTCCAATAGCTCAACATTCCCCCTGTAGCTTCCCTAATAATTAATGGAAAACAGAGTCCTCTGGGAAAATCATCACTGGGTAATTAATAAAAGATGAAAACAAGAGAGCAAGAAGGAAGAACAGGGCTGCTGCAGAAAGCCTGCAAATTGGAACAGGCAAGACTTAGAGCTGTGATGCCTTCCCAAGCCTCAGAGGGAACGCAACGCCTGCTCCGTGTTCATCCACAGCTCGCTCAGAACTCCCCACTCCTTCCATTCACACTTCTGGAATGAGAGACATCAGGATGGAAATGTTCCTGCCTTGCCATATTCCCCAATGGCCCTGCACACGCAGGCTTGCCTGCATGGCTGGCAAGGACAAAGCTCCAATGCCCTGTGGGGACATATTACCAGGTGATTACTTGCAAATAGAGGTGGCTGTTTGTTTTCTACCTGTGGGTTCAAGCTGCTTATCAGCTTGGTGTGGGCAGTGCATTAAAACCCAAGGGAGATGCCTTTTCTCTATCAAAGCAATGATGTCCTTTTGCCTTAGCAGCTCTGAAACACCTCCTCAAAGAGCGAATGCTCTTCCTCATGCTCGAGCATGTTTCTCTCACTGCTCCGAAAGGAAATGAGAGAAGAACATACAAAACACATTTTCAAGGTCAAAATTGATGTCCTGCTGGGAAATGGGATTGAGAAACCATTGCTGGGAATGCCCACCTCCCAGTGCTGTCTCCTCCTGCAGTTTGCCAACATGAGTGCCTGAGCTATCACAGCTGCTGGGGAATCCTGAGAGGGAAGAGGATGAAGACGGATGGTCTTATGATTAAGCCAGGGATTCAGGGGATCTAGCGTCACTTATAGACCCCCTGTGCTGACTTTGGGCAAGTCAATTAACCTCTCTGTGCCTCTGCTTGCCATCTGTAAAATGGAGATAAGAGACTTCCCCACAGCACAAGAGTGTTGGAAGGAGACTTCATGCTTGACAGATGCTCTCGTGCAATGCCAATGGGAGGCAGGAGATTTCATTGACAGGAGAGTGATGGAGTGGAGAAGCCCCACTGCCATTTGGGGTCGTGGAGCTTTGTGAGAACTCAATAGGTGTCCATCCTGCTTTCCTTGCCACCTCCTTTGCTCCTGTCTGTCTTTCAAGGCACAAATGCTCTCTTGACCGAGCACTGGCTCCAATACCAGCAGTGGGAAACCGCAAGTCTCACAGGATGCTTCTTCACATCCCTCCATGGGGGCTCAAGTGGATCAGAGAGGATTTTTACCACTTATAAAAGTAATGGGCGTCTCATAAACAAGCCATGCAGAAGCCAGCCCTGCCTTACCCCATGAGTGTGGAAGTGCCCACAGGGCACCCGGATAAATCCTTACTCCTGAAAGGACATCCTGCCCATCGCAGAAGTGTGAGAGGCACCACAGGCTGCTGGTCATGTCCATCTCTCCCTTCCACACCACAGGAGCTCACTCATCCTTCCAAACCCTTTAGAGCTCTGGAGTTAAAGGAACATGATTTGCCATTGTGGTTTTTGGTTTCTGGAGTATTCTTTGTAAGACATCAGAAAAGAAAAGCATCTCCGTAGTTCCCAAGGGAATGCTGCATTCCCCTACCAGCTTCGCAAGACGAGTTAAAGCATCCAATCCCAACCCTGCCATGGCACTCCTAACCCCTCTCTGCAAGGCTCAGGGGAAGGATTTCTTTCCCAATCCTGTTGGGGGGGTTGTTTTTATTTTCTTGTATTAAAATCCCATCGTGCTATTAAAAGGAATTGTTCAATTCCTTTAATTGGCTCAGAAGATAAATTCTTCCCTCAGCCTGGGGGTCATGGCCATCAGCAGCTATTTATTAGCTGCATTGATGGAGAAGAACAGCCTTTAAATGGAAATAAATTGAATTCTATGGCAAAGAGGATTCCATCCAGGCTATTAATGTGAAACAGGGTGCTTAACACTCTAATTTGTTATTTGTTTGCTCCCCTCCTCAGCTCCTCCTTACCCTCAAGCTTCCAGCTACTTCCCATGTCTCCCCCCAGCCATCCCCTCCTCTCTACGGGGTGAATCAAGCTCTTCCAGTCTCTTTGGGGCAATTTCACTCTGTTTTCACCTTCTCCATTGCTCAGGGATTGTCTTTGCTAACTCCCTATCGGCTCCAGAATACATTTCATGGTGCTCACCTTCATTCCAGAGCTTAATTGCTTGAGATTGTTACTTGTAGGCTGTTAATTTATTAAAACCAGATCTCCCATATTACTCTGGAGCCCAGAAGAATGATTGCTGTCTATTAAAGGCAGTGGTGCGTGCCCACTTGTCTTTCTTCTCTGGTCACTCCTATAATTGCAGCCCTCTGCTAAGATGGAAAACTCCCCCTTACCAGCTGAGCATCCTCCACAGGGAGGGTTTGGCCGAGGAACACATACAGGAGATAAACCCAGGGTGTAAACAAATATAACTTTTCTGATGTCCATGGAGGAGTGTGTGATTGATTGGAGACAGACAAAGCCTCTAAAAGTAAGGGTCACATCTTCCCAGGTGGGACAAGAAGTGAAGTTGGACTCCTGGCAACAGATCATCACTGAAGGCATCATGTAGACCAGACCTTATCAAAATACAATGATGAAACAGATGGGCTTTAAGGTCCTTTCCAACCCAAACCACTTCTGTAGTTCTACGATGGATTCCCACATCATCCATAGAAGCCAGCACTGCCCTTGACCAGGTAATCACACAAAGGTCTTCCTCGGTTGTATAGGTCACTGTTTGAGTCAAACATATCCCTCAGAGCCAGATACTTGCACTATATACTGGTGCCACGAGGATGTATGGGACACATATACCAGGAGGTGTAAATATATATACACACACAGATATCTCCATATCTCCATGGATGATACAGTCCAGAAACTCCCCACTTCTTCTCAGCCATCAACTCTCTAACAGGTAGCTCCATCTTTTCCAACCTCATTGATTCTATGATCTCCAAAAGGCTGCCCAGCTGCCTTCGTCATGCCCTGACACTGAAACCTTTGAAAGACTTCCTCAGCAGCCCCATGCATGCATCTGATCCTATAGGACTGCTCAGTGGCACCCAAAATGCAAAGGAGCATCCTTTAGGGCAGTGCTTGAGCCTGGTTTTCACTCTCTAAATGAAGGAAAACACCATACAATTGGGAGACAATCACCGTATATTTGAGATACTACTGGTAGCAGTTTGGGGGATATCTGTCCTCTCAGACTGTTTTCTGAGGTCCTGCCACCACAAGAGGCAAATACCCCTCAGTACATTACCAGGCCAACAACCCACACAGCCCTTTTGTGCCATGGCACAGCCCATATTTTAAACACACAGTCTGCAGTCTCTCTCCCTCAGATCTGGACACCTCTGATGTGTATCCTCACCCACATTTCACTGATGCCAAAGTGCGAACCCAGACATGGGATTAAACCATCACCAAGTGATGGGATGAGTTGTGCTGCCAAAGGCCTCGGGGATCCTCCTGCTGTCCAAAAGCCACCGATGCTCCATGAAGGCACCCAGGTAGCCCATGACACTCTTCACAATGAGTGGCTGGGGCACAGGCACCAGCTCCCATTACTCACCAGCCGCCAATTCCAGCAGTAGTATAGCAGGAGTAAAACAATAACATTTTGTTGGTCTCCTAAGCAGTCAGCTCATTTTAGCACTCTGCCTCCAAGTGCTAGATAATAACAGGATACAAGCGAGGCGGTAGCTTTCTGCATCCAAAACAGTGTGGGTGCATCTGTGATTGATTGTAAAAGGGTTGAGAATTGCTGCTCCAGACTCCCAATCCTGGAAATGGGGTGGCTGGAGGTGGTCCTATGAGCTGTAGGTTAGACTGGATATAGGGATTTCACAGGGCAAGCTGGACTAACCCTGGTGCCCATGGGCTAGCTTTGACTCACATCCTTCAAAGCCCTGGCTCCCTGTTCCCAAAACAGCCTGTGTTATCCTACGACTGCTTTGCTTTTACCCAAGTACTTGATTTATTTTAAGCACAAATGTCCCAAGATCTAATCTGAGATCTGCAAGCAGGAGCATGCAGCAAAATGGCACTTACAAAGATCCCCCCAAAACCATTTTATTTAGATTAAACAAGGCAGTTATTGTGTTTTAATACAGGAATTGATTATTACAAGTACGCGAATTGAGCGGAACAGCTGAGATTTGTATCTCTTCCATCACTGTTAATCTTTGATAAATATGTTTTTAATAATCTCTAGGTATTTATTGAACATTAAACTGTCGGGTGAAATTGAGAGGAAGATTGCTAAATACACTTATTGTACACTGCCGCAACACGAATCCATTATTACAAACCTTTCACTGGGGTTTACTTTTAACCACGACATAACTGATATGCACAGTGCATGGTTAATCCATAATAAACATATTTGCAATAAACTATTGATATTTAACCTGCAGTAACCATCCTAATAAATATGATACATGGCAACGGCCTTTGGGCAAACTGCTCTTTTTAGCTCTGTTAAACACTTGGGGGATGTGGCCTGGTAGAAGGCAGTTTATTTGTCAGCCCTCACCTACCCCAGCCCCTGGGCTCATTGCTCTTCCAGTCCCCAAATCTCCATGTTCTTATATGGATCTGCCATTTGATCTCTGTCCCCAGTCCCCTGAGTGAGCCCAGCAGGCTGGTAACTCAGCTCCCAGTGCCGTCGCATGATGCTTTGTCTGCCCAATGCTATTGCAAAGTGTATAAACTTCCCCAGGGATGAGGAACAGACCAGAACCTGTATCCCTGGAATGGGAAACCCACCAGCCTTGTGCCTGCGTGGATCAACTGGGAAGCCCAAAAGAGATTTCAGCTTTGAGCTCAGCAGAGGCCACCAAGTGCCTTTGACACATGAAGTGGACAAGAGTCAGACTCCAAGCCATCAGAGGCAAACACTTGACCCACAGTGCTACTTAGACCCCCTGGGATACTCTCAGAGATGCATTTGTCATTCTTTGCATCACTCAGTGTCTGAGATGAGATGCAACAAGCCAGCTCTAGCAAAGATGTGTAACACTCCACCCCCAGTGCAAAGCAAATGGGAGAGGAGCAGAGTAATCTATTCCATGTCCTCTCCTCTGGGTCATGCCCTATTTGTTACATGGCCACTTATCCAGGCCCTGTAATCCTTCCCTGTAAGCCACTGCCTGCTACCCATATATCAGAGAGAGCCAAAGATCTTAACATGCGTCTTCTAATTGAGCTGTATCATCTGCCACAAACATGAAATTAACGGTCCTATATCATAATCATAAATTCATACATAACCCCCTGCACTGGCAAATAACTCTTTGCAGTGATGCTACAATGCAAAGCTGATTTGCAAGAAGCGCACGCTACCCAGGAATCCTAATTAGCCAAATTAACACCATCGCTTCAAATCATGTCCCAGCAGTAGGACATTTCTGATTGGCCTCAGGCTGGAGTAAAGCAGCCAAGTGAAAGCCTGACAGCATCTCCATGGGTCCAGTAAGCTAACCCTTTACTGAGGGAGATAGCTGATGTCCATCCGTGAGCACCACCCCAAGACAGGCTGTGGCATAACGATGCTTTGCAAGTTCTTCATGGACTCCCCAAATCCAACCAGGAAGCCTTTCTTGCCACGCTGGCTTGCTCCAAGGGGTTGTGATACTGACAGATCCTCATGCAGAGTGCCAAAGACCAAGTGATGGGTCTGGGGTCATGGAGCAGGGGCTGTAACAGGAGCAGTCTCCACAAACCCCAACCCCATTTCCCTGACCCCACTGGTTTGCACTGCTTTCTGTGGTTTGAGCTGTTTAGAGCTCAATACCTTGGTTTTCCCCCTTCAGGATAGTCAGGTTTTTCTATTTCTGCCATGGGAAAACAGGTCGCTATTTTGGGAGCATGTGGGATTCAAGCCCACAACTGCCTCAGCACTCCCTGCATGGATGATGGATCCATTACCCATGTGCCAAAGGGACTGGCTCATGTCATTCCAAGCTGACACATTGATTCCAAGCAGGGTGGCTCAGTCCCACCAAGCTCATCATGCTGGAACATGGAAAGTGTGGGGATTGAATGGCACAGGGCCTGGAGCTCCCATCCCTGCTCTGAACTGATGCTCCAAAAGCAGGGGTGGGAGCTGTGGAACAAGAGAAAAAGGAGACTCCTACCAGAAGTGGGGTTCGAACCCACGCGGGCATGTGCCCATTGGATCTTAAGTCCAACGCCTTCACCACTCGGCCATCCTGGTGGGCTGTAAGTGCTGCTCTGACCCATCAGCTCCTGCCCTGGAGGGTGCACACCCCACTGAGCACCCCAGCTCCCAACCACAGACCCTTTCTGAGCCCACCAATGCCTTTCCCTCGTCACTGCCGTCTCTAATGTCCCCACTAAAGTGGAACGTTGCACCGGGAGGCAGCAGCTCTCATGGGCCATGCACAGCCCCTGCGTACCACATGTAGCACTGATGATAGCACCAGCAGGGACCTTGGTTATGAGGGGCATCTCTAGAGGGTCTCAGCCTGACCCTGCTGCATGCCCAGGGGGAAAGGAGCAGTTCTGACAGCACTCAGCCACACACACCACATGGTTATACCACTGCCCTTGCTCTTCAAGACCCATTGCTCACCCTCCAGTCTGCATCCGGGGCTCCACCAGGGCACTGCACTGGGGCAGGAGAGCCTTGGGGTGAGGTACAGCATTTATTCTGCCATCTGGGGAAAGCTAAAAGGAAAACCACACAGAAAACATTTGTTGAAGCACAGAGGATTCAAACCCACAGCCCCCAGGGGCCTCTGTGCAGGAGGGCTTTAGCCCTTAAGCCACAGGAGCCTGATAACTTCTGTCCCTGATTTCAGCCACCCTCACTCTTCCCAGCCCAGCACCTCCACACAGAGATGCTGTCACACAGAGAAACCTGGGCAGGCCCTTTCACCAGAGCATCCTGTCTGTGCTGACCCTGCCCTCCCAATTCCAGCCCCACTTCCCCAAGGACTGCTTACGGCTGTGCCCCAGTGTAGGTGAGCTCTGTACAGGGCTTGTGCATGGCTGTTGCAGAGCACAGAGACACCAACCAGAAAAAGGGTCCCAAAAGAGGGTGGAAGAGAGCTCCTCAGTGAGGAGGGGTCACTTCGGTCTCCAGAGATAACATATGAGTGTTAGGAAGCAAGGCAGAACCCCATGGGAGGATGCTACAGGTCCTCAGCTCAGCAGAGGATTGAGTCAACCAATTCCCATGCAATAAACACTGCCAGGATGAAAACTCACCTCCTTAAGTGCCAGGAGGGGACAGCCCCTTCCCCTGCTTCCCTTTTCCCTTTGCATCACATCCCCAGCATCCTGCCAGGCGGGTCCACGTGTTCAGAGTGGCAATACAGCATCCCTGGATGCCTCCAGCATTAATACCAAATGAAGCCCTGCTCACCAAGGGTGCTGCGCACGCCAGCTCCCAAGGAATCTACTCCTAATGAGTGACTTCAAAGCATTAATGAGCTTGCAAAGCTCTCTGCTTCGTTTACAGAGCCGGACCCCGCGCGCTTGGCATTAAGACAAGGGTCACCCGTCAGGAGGGGAGAACGTGCGTGCATGTTGGTGAATATAATGTATTTGTCATCCTCTAAAGGAGTAAAGATTAATCGTGCCCTCTCTGAAAGGAAGCTTTTATAGCACGTCTGCTCTTCACTGCATGGAGAGAAGGGACCTGCCCATGAGGATGCCCATGACCCACGTTGCCCAGATTCCCATAGCCCACCTTTGAAGTTCACATCCCACCCTAACCCTTTGGGTCCAGGCTGGGAAATGCTACTTGAATTGGCAGCTTAGGGATGAATAATGCGGTGAAACTGCGCTCCAGCACAGATTGAAGGCATGCATGGAGGGACTGGCATGGACATGGGAGAGAGCAGGTTTGACTGATGTTTCCTTCTCTGTGGGATCCTCCCTGCACAGCATGGGAAGGCAGTGCTGGCCCAGAACAGCACAATGCGTATGCTGCTCTCGCCAGGGACCACTCTCCCCAACCACAACCCCTTCCAAGCATCCCTGAGCTCACCATAAATCAGTGCTGAAGCAACCTCCAGTGCCTGGCTGTCAGCCTGGATGCACCCATTTGAGGAGCAGAGCCCATCCATCCTGCTGGGCTAGGAGGCCACGCAAACCAACTGTGCTGAGGGTGCTTATTGCACTGCTGCTGAACCTTCAGGATGATGTCCATGTGCACTCTACACACTGGCATGGGGGCTCAGCTTCCCTTGCCTGTGCTCCTTTACCATAGTGCATATCATAGGGGGGTCAGTGGCACATCTTGGCTGTATATTAAAATGCAGCCCCAAGCAGATGCTTCCCAGGGTTTTCCATGGCTGCGCATTACCCACCAGGTTGGTTTTCCCCACCTGCAAACCCGCATAGGGTACCAGTTGGCATTTAGCTGGGTCTGGAGTCAGCCTTGCTTCAAGGGGAGGGGATGTGCAATATCAGCTGAATTACCTGTAGTGTCTTGGATGTCTTCTATGCATTCCCAAGCCAGGCTGGCTGTACCTCGCTTGCAGTATCCCCGTGAAATGACAGCTTGAAGATGACACAGCTACCAGCTTTCAGAACACATGTTCTATAAGAGAAAGACATTAATAATGTCCTGAAGCCAGAAAGGGTGTCATCCTTTTGCTTCAGAAACACACTGGCAATGCTAGCTAGAAAGCAGCTTCTCCTCTCACCTTTTCTGCCTCCGAAAGAGCTCTCCTGCACTCTGTGCATGTTTGGTAGGTCTGTGTTTCATTTAAACAGTCACTGGAGGAAACCACCATCCCACACGTTAATGCTGCAGCTGGAGAGAGGCTGGCTGGTAATTAAGAAAAACCCCAAAACTTGAAAGTTGTGAGCAAGAGAGTGTAAAAATAGCACTTAAAGAGATTTTGGGCCAAAACTTCTCCACTTTACTGATGCGGGGGCAGAAACAATCTCTGCTTCATCACTTCAGAAACTAGTTGGAAAAGAGAAGTAGGATGGGTTTCTACCCTGTGGTCCTCTTGAGTCTTTTCCTTGCTATGAGAGCAGACCAACATGTGGGTTATGACCATCAGGAACGCTGGGACCCGAATGTTTTTGGCACAGAGCAGCCTTACCAGGGTCATCTTAGTGAGAGGTGACAGCTTGGCTCTACCTTGTGCAGCAGGCTTTGGGGTGGGAAATTTCACGCTGCTTATAGCAGCATTGAGATCACATAGCAATTGATGAGGAAGTCAGGTTTTAAATACACCATTCATGTCCCACATGTAACTGAACCAATACATTTTGAGGGTTCATGGACTTAATTGCCACAAAGAAGAGCCAAGCAAGGTAGCGCTATCGTTTAACTGTCCTTAGTAGGTTTAAAAGTAAACGGGCGAAGCAGCACGGACGAAAATCACTCCTTTCTTATCTTTCCTCCCTCTACAGAGGCAGTTCAGGAAATCAAGGCAGCCTCTCTTTGTATTCAGAGGGTTTTCTTTGCCGAACAGCTAGAAAATACATGTATTCCTATGGGTGAAAGCTTATACTCTGCCGACTTTGACACGATGCCCTGCTGCTTGTTGGCTTGAGTCAGCTCCTGTGCAACTACAGAACTTAACAGCAGTTTACTCAAGAGGAAAGGTTTTCATGAAGCCTCCAAATACTGGTATTTGGCCAGAAAACCAAAGACCACTTACTGTGGGCACACAGACTGGATTAAAATCCAGTGGAGCTGTACAATTACAGGAGGTTATTTATCCCAGAGGGAAAATAACATTTCTTTGTTGAGTCAGTTCTTTCACAAAACCAACAAAAACCCCCATCAAACTGAAAGCAATGCAGCTACCAGAGCTAAAGTAATAAGTCATAGAATAGAATGGATTTGTCTGCTCTCTCCTGCTCAGGAATGGTGTCCCAGCTGTTTACAATTTCCTACAAGCTATTGCTAGTCTAAATTATTCCCCAGCTATTTTCCACAAATATGTCTTGGACAACAGAATGGTTTTTAAAGGAATTAATCCTGAGGGTTCAAAGTATCCGGGTTTCACAGCTTTGTTTCTGCTTTAGTTCTGAATGGGCTCCTAAGGAGACTTCTGGAGTGAACGGTGATGGTTCAGCATTTGAAAGTTATCACCTATCCATGTACAATTATCGCCATTGATGTTCTGCACATGTAACTCACTGAGGTCTTATCTTTGTTCAGTTCGGGTCACATTTAGTAAACGGCACCCTCATGGACCTATCTTGCCCTGTTGCTGTTCCATGACTCTTCCAAGCACCGTCACTAACCACACAGAGAAAACAAGTCACAGCTCTGCAGAAGGGAAAGCTCAAGAGCACACAGAGGATCACAGTGCTTTGATACTGATGCCTCAGAGGCTGAGTGCCCAAATCAAGGAGTCATAAAGAGATCTGACATAAATGAGACATTCAGTGTATGTTCATCTGCTCTTGCCTTATGCAGTCAATAGAGTTATTCTACAGTCACTGCAGAGAGAAACCTGGTTGATCCTGACTTGATGCACAGGGCCTCTGAAGCTCCCTTCCACCCTGCTCTCCATACCTGAATATAAGCATATATTGGTCACCTGGCATGTGCAAACCAGTCTGTATTAAGGGCATTCCAAAATCACCCCAGATAACGGATGTTGTGCACTTCTCAGTTGCCTTTCCACATGACAGAGGAGTCGGCTGTGATAAACAAAGGCTCAGCAGAGAAATCCATCCCTTACAGGGTCAAACTCTGGGAATATTGCAGTGCACTGCTCTCAGAGTCAAACCAGAGGGGAAATGAGGCGATTGAGTTATCACACACACAAATACCAACAGAAGAGGCTTGCACATATCAAAGAAGTCTCCTGCAATTATTGACATAGCTTGGATAAAAGCATTGGAACGAATGGGGAAAACCTTTAGTGCTTTACCTGCAGCATCAGCAGTGCCTGCTGCTGCTCATTATCCCAGCAGGGAAGCGTGCAGGCGACGTATCACATCCCAGATGTCAAGGTGCATCTGCATGAAGTCCTACAATGACATGTGTTCTTTAGCCCAGAGCTTGGCTCCAGGCTAAGAGCTAAATTTGATGCTCTCTGCGGCTAAAACTTCTTCAAAACCCTTTCCGGGTTAATTAGGTAAGGCGAATTTTGGCTGCAGCCTGTACGAGACGATTGGCTTGGGAAATGGTATGAAAGTCGTGGGCTTTGCAAGAGCAAAGGGAAAGAACAGGCTCATTTCTGAAAGCACCGCACCTAAGAACTTCAGAAAAGCACAGAACTTCACTGAAATACAACAAAAGGCACTGCCTGAAAGCAGAACATCTTTGGCTCAACGTACCCTCTCCCAGAGGCACCACATCGTTCCTGCTGCTCACAAACCAGCGTCTGTCTCCTTTTAATAGTTGTATTTTTAGGCTTCTCATGTTTAATTCCCTCTTTTTCCTGACGTAAGGTGCTAGGAAGGGCTCTACTTTCAAATAATTACACCAGAGGAAATGTGGAATCCACGGTGTTAAAACGATAAAACTGATAAGTGAATGAATGTAGGAAGTAAGAGGATACGGTTTGATCAAGGAGAGCATCCAAGTGAGAATGCAACAGCATCTCCTGTGGGCTGAGGGCACCCATCTTTGGATGTTGGTGGTCTCAGCTTGGAGTGCATCGGTACCTACCTGCACGAGCATGGTCTAAAACCCATCTGCCTGTTTATGCAGTGCTACCAGCACATACATGCCTCTCCCTGTGAGAACCCTTGTGGTAAGCTTAAAATGCAGTTTTAAACAGCCATGGGTTAGCTAAAGGGTATGTGCCTATGGACATGGCTTCACTTTTTGTAAGGATCGAGCATTTCCTGGTGCCAGGATGCACTGTCATGACCACCACTAATATACTTACAATAAAACAAAGAAGAAAAGGACCTGTCTGCTTCACCCAATCTGTGTCTGAGGATACAGGCACCTACCCCAAGCAGCCTTCCAATGCTTTGATAAGTTAATGAGCAAGTAATCAGAAAAGGGTGAGTTTGATCCTCTATCCATGGAGACCAGGTAGAAATCAATTGACTGAAGCTGCTATGGGTGACCAAAAACTTAAGGAACCACCAAGAAAAGGTTTCTCTCTTTTAGACAGCCTTGCAGTGAACTCCAAGTAGATATATTGAAATGATGACAGGTATCAGTATATCTGTCATGAAATGTCTAAAATGAGGTTGTGGTGAAGAGTAGGTGTAGAGAGTGAGCTCACACATTGTGCGCACAAGTTTTCTAGGGATAACAGGTTTACAAAATATATATCTTTTTTCCCCCATATGGGTTCCCAGCTGGACTTTTTTGTTGCCTTGGAAGAGTCCAACTGGCTAAAAACATCATAATGTCAAAATCCAGGAGCCTCCTGATTAGATGTGACCTTTAAAGGGAATCGTTGAAGGCTGAGAGCTCACCTGCTTACCACTGCCTGGCAGGAGGGCATCAGCACTGCCTGCATTTGTGTTTCCCTTTGTTGCTTTTTATCCCATGCTTGTACCACCCAGGTGAAGGGAAAGAAGCTCATTGAACAGGAGAATGGGGAGGGCAAACCTGTGAAGTCTCTGCTAGTTGGTCCACAGCTTCAGCTCCAGTGTCCATCCTCTGCCGGGCATTTGAGGCCCTCCTCTTCTCTTTTCCTACTCCACTTCATGCCCATAAACCCTACTCCTGTCCATCCAGTCCTTCGTTCCTCCTGCAGAGCAGAGGCCATCTCAAGGTAGATCTGGCCACCAGAAGACTTCACAACGCAAGCAATGTTATCTCAAGCTGTATGGCTGGTGGCTTCCTGGGAAACTGGAACAGAAACTTCCAAAGCTTTAAAGATAGATTAAACCTACAAAGTCTTCCCTTTTCTGCTATTTCACTGCAGCCAGAATGGTTTCTTACACTCAGAAGAACCACAGTGAAATGAACACGGAGCCCCTCTGAAGTGCTGTGTGGCTCCCTTCAAAACTCCCAATCATAAACAACAGACAGGCTCCAGCATATTTCAGTCATTCATCTGCTTTCTTTTGCTTGGGTTTTGTGTGTGTGTGTTGGGGTTTTATTTTTAAAGCGAGATACAGTCTTTCTGCTGGGGTTTACTGCCTCCTTTGGTCATAATTAGGCCAAGTAAAGCACGAGGAGATTTTTGTTCTGCTTTAGATATATAGGTTTGGAAAGTAGACAGTGAAATGGTTCTTATTTGGCTGCACAGCTGTGCTGAAGAGCAGGGGAGAGTGAAGAGACACCACTATCTGTTTATTTGGCTCTCAATTGTTATGACAATGCAAATAACAGCTTTGGTCTCGTCCACAATTGAGTTAATTGGTAACACCTCAAATTGTATGTCCTATAAAACTCCTAATTAGCAGCTAAGCACCAGATAAACTCCGTCACATTTGTTCCTTTGTGCTCCAAGCAGACCTGTGAATTCATAATAGAGCTACATTTAAGATCCATAACATCTGATTTAACGAGTGTATGTGCTGTTTCTGTGTGTGCTTGCACGTTCCTTCTTCTATAAAACACCTACTGGATGGGGCTGGGGTCCAAGTGGGACCCAACCTAACAGCTACAGATTGTATTTCCAGGAGGCTTCTGCTGCCTCTGGTAGTGTCTGGGTCAGGGCCACCGGAGATGTTCCCTGGTCCCTCTCCATTTAATCTCAAAGTGTTCCCAAGGAGATTCCCACTCCTTGCTCTCTCATTCACCATCCAAACCCCTCACGCTGCTCACACTCAGAGCACTGTGGGAAGAAATGGTTCAGGTAGGAGCAGGAAGGGGCTGGGAGAGAAAACACAAATGTGTTGAAGAACCTGACACAAAGACCTGCTCTGTATAAAGGAGATTTCTGGGGAGAGTGCTAGAACTCATCCACCCATAGCAGCAATTCAGACATCCAAAGCACACACTGCAAAATGTGGGTACTGGAGGTGTGATAACAGTTTACATCATAAAGGGGAAGCACAGCCAGAGTCCTTTAGCAATCACCTGCAGTATAGGCGCAGAACGAGAGCTCAGCATCTCCTGCCTGCCCGATAGCCTCTTTAAATGGGGTCATGTATCTCAGTCCATCTTCTGTTTAGTAAATGCCTGCAGCACAAGGACATGGCAGGGCTGGCATTGATAGTGATCAACATCTCTGCCACAAAAGGGGAAGATTGGCCACTCATGAAGGCAGCAGCCTGCTCCACTCTTGGTTAGCATTTGGGACACCTAAGGCTCGCTGATAAAAGCAGGAGGCAGTAAGACTAACACACATTAGAAAGGACTGCTGCATTCAGAAGGAGAAGACAAGACAGTGGCTGAAGTGCAACATTAGTCCTCGTGTAGAGATGGATGAGGGAGTTTTGCAACAGCTGTCCACGCTGCCTTCTTTCTCCTTCCTTTCTCTAAAGCACTAACATGGACAGGTCTGGTCACCTCCTCCTGTCTGTCTCATTTTGGCAACCCCAATACAGCTGCCACAAGTTGAGTGGGAGATGTGAGACGTGATAAAGCATTACCCAAGCTCCAGGTAGTGACATAACCCCAACCCAGGGATGAGAACACATTAGTCCTGTACCCAGCCTGATGCAGAGAGACAGGACATGTCCCATAGAGGGAAAAGCTTTGTTCGAGGCAAGTGTCTTCCCTCCAGCTCTCCCCTAGAGCAGCTGAAACACAAGTAGTGCCATAAGGCCAGCAAGCGTTTAATAAAAGCCCTTTTCCAGGAGCTCTTTTCTCTGCTGTACGAGGCAGATTGGTGCATGAGGCAGACTGGTGTGTGAGGCAGATTGCTGCCTCTTATTAACTGAATAAACAAGCAGCAAAAGTTGAGCAGAATGGAAACACATACACAGCTTGTCTGCAAATAGAGACAAACGCCTCCATCGCATGGCTGCACCTAGCTGCATGGCTCTTACCTGCTTAAACAGCTTTAATTCCGCATTAAGGTCAATGCTGTCTTAGCTTCTCTTCCCAGGTGGAAAAGTTGGCTAACGAAACATTCGGGTTTGTATTGAGTTCATTTAAGGAGCTGAAGCATGTGTTCAGGTCCTTCCTTCCCAGCCTAGGATGCAGGAGCAGGGCTAAGCAGATGCAACAGCAGCATTAGTGAGTAGAGGATCAGTCACAACCTCCCAATGAAATGAAGGGTATTTATCAGCTCATGCATCCCTTCCCTCTATCATCTATGCAGCCCTCTTGCTTTCCTCTATAGATGGATGAGTGAAGTGTCTTTATGCATAGTCTGAGGGGTTTGAATTCCAGTCTCATTTATTATTCTTTAATTCCTTTTACCTTCTTCTTTTTAAAATCACAGTTCCTGACCAAGTTCTGATGCAGCCCATGAGGGTGACAAACACAGCTAGGCCATGATGCCAACAAACACAGCTAGATCATGATGCCTTCATGCAGGAAGCTATTTGTCCTGAGCCACATCCTCCATGTTACTCAAGGTGAAATCAAAGAACTAAACCTTGTCTTGCATGCCTTCCAGCTAACTATTCTGAGGATAATTTCAAGTATTGAGACCTTGATTCACTAGAATGGCCTGCTTATATATGGGCAGGCAAAGTCACCATTATTGGTGGTTTATTTGCTGTAAGTACCTCTTTGTTCCTCTCCAGTGTTATGCATTCAACACCCTCCTCCCATGGGGACAGCTCTATCAAGACATCCATGTTATTGTGACTTCTGATCCATGTCCATGGAATCGTCTCCACTTAGACACCACATCTCACTGGATTCAGGGGAATCTTCCAGAGCCCTACTATATATGCAAAACCAGAAGTTCCTCTTGGATTGAGAAATGATGATACCAGCACCTCGAAATTGCTTTTTAGCGGCTTTCTGTGCTGCCTCTGGCTCAGAAGTGCTTAGTTTGCTGACAAAAATCATAGACTCATACACATTGGAGATGGAAAAGCCCTGCTAGGTTCAGCTAGTCCATTTCTCCTACCAGGGAAGGAATATTCCCAGCAATCTGTTTTCCCTGCTACTTTGTCTTGTCTATTTTTAAACATCCCATATAGCAAAAATACATTTAGATTGTCAGGATTTCAGAGCCAAGTTAGCTGTGGAAGTACCAGCTGTAGCCTAACCTGCTTTGTCTGGTGGCAGCAGCTAAATTGCTCTCTGCTGCCTTTGAAGTCAATGGTAAAAGTCTTATTGGCTTCTGTGGGAGCATTCTCAGGCCTTTGGTACGGGTGATTAAAGCAAATAGCTATGGAGCACTGATAAGCCATTCTCACACTATGGCTTTCCAGGCCGTAACTGCATTTTAATAGGCAAGAAATTGTCTCAGCAGCAGTCAGGGTGCAATAATAGCAAAGCCATGTGGAGCACATGGCAGACTGGCTCTGCACAGAATTGACTCCTGCCATGTCCATACAAATCATACCCACAAGGCCAAACGGGTTTGATGGAGCACGTGGTCCAAGGGGAACAGTCAGAAGCAGCCTCTTTTGTACTGACTCGAACTGTAAAATCTACCAGAGGTCGATTCAGCTTAGAGATAACCCCAGTGTGCTTTCCCTTTTCAACACACCTGAATACCATGAGTGAAGGGGACTGAGCGCATCAGGGTACTCCTATACCTGCCTTCCACACCTCAGAGTACGTATGGCACTGCCCTACTATTTTAGCCCCAAAAAGGCAAAAACCCACCAGCTATTGAACCACAAGGGTTAAGAAACGAGCATATAAAACCTGACTCACCTTCTCCAGGAGAGCATCAACAGCTACCCCACGAGATGGAGCACTCGGCAGCGGCACCGTCCTCTGCTTTCCCTTCTGACTCCAGTAACAATGGCAGGTACTGGGAGCCAGGGTTGGATGTAACTTCACAGTTGTGCTCTGCTGGGACAGCTTCCTCTGCCTCCACATTTCCTGCCTGGAAGTTCTCCCAAAAGCAGGGATTAACCACTAGATGACCTGTATGGGAAATGCACTTTGCTGAAGCTGCTTTTCAAGGCTGGAGCTGAGCAGCTGTTTAACAGCACATAGCTACACTACATGAGAGACACTAAAACCCTGCAGAATTAACTGTGTTCAGGTACAAGAGGGCTGTAAGGAGGCAGAAAGCAATTATCTCACATGCTAATTGTTGCCTGTATGCAGAAGGCAGTGTCCTTATGTTGACAGAGTGTGCCAGCAAGGGGTACCGCAGCATGACAGTTGGCACAGCGGAAGGGGACCTCGGTTTTACCTTCCCCATCACCCTTTCTTGTGCCATAAAAACTTAGATTAACATCATCCCTGCAGGCCCCATCTTCCTGGCAAGGAAAACTCACATGCTAAAGCTATGTAGGCATAAAGTCCTATCCAAAAGCTGCTTCTTTCGACATGAGGGAAGCAGCAGGTGATGCAGGCCTGGTTTCACTCTAGGGAGAGCTGTACTTAGTTCAATCCTCTCCTTTATATAAGGCTTCAGCAATCAATAGGAGCCATAAGCATCACGGAAACAGCCTCACATTAACATCATGGTGAGCAATGTCTGTTGGCACCTTGGGTCAAGCCACAGCTCTATTGGGGGTACATGGGGAGCTATTGCACTGCCAGCCCTGCAGCACAGTCCCACTGGTAATGGCTCCTGTCCCAGGTCATGAAGGAGCATCTCTGGATGACAGCACAAGGCCGGACAGCCCAGACAGCATCCACATGAAGATGGAAGCACCCGGTGTCTCTATCCATAAGCCCTGCTTCCCATACAAGCCTCTTCCTCTCCCCCACAGGTTAGCACTGACGTTATTGCAAGTTTACATCAGAGCTGGAGGGATGAGAATCCGAACAGAAGCTTTAAAAGCCACTTATTTCCCCTTCTTTTAAAGCCTGACATAAAGCCCCAGCCAGATTTACCAAGAGCATCCTGCGTGCACACATGAGTTATACGCACAGTAAGTGTCCCATCATCATGAATTCTGCCAATGTGCTCTTTTTAATGGCACTGATCATAGGGAATTCATTTGGTCTCCATATAGCTGTCACCTGTATTACCAGAGTGATTTCATTCTAATTTAGCATTGCTTAATGGTGAAGATAAAGTTAAGTGTTAGCCATGTGGGTCCTTTCTTGGCTTCGCTCTCTCTCTGACACAGCAAGAGTGTGACTACAGGGTGGTTTATGGCCAATAATTCAAAAGAGCAGGGGAAAGAAGGAGCAGCAAATATCAACCGCTTGTCAATCACCCGCAGGCTTTCAGCTCAGATGAGTATACCCAGACCTCTGATCTTTTCTTTGCCTGTCTCTGATCCCCCTGTTTGCTTGGACTTCTTTGGGTACTGCAGCCATCAAACGTACACATTTCAAAGGTTGGCGTTTAGGAAAGGTGCAGCAGTTACCCACCACGATGGGGAAACAGAAAGGTATGGAAAGCCATCCCTAATGGCTGCAATAGAACAGCCCCATTCCAGCAGTGGAGATGATGGGGATCCTACGAGCTGACTGAACACATGAAAACACTGTGGGGAAATGGGCTGTTTCTACAGCATCATTCCTACAGCAACAAGTGATTTTTCTTCCCGAGCCCCTGTGCCCTCCCTCTTTCCCCCCAGCTCAGGAAGGTAATCATTCTGGATATATCACCAGCTTGTTTAAACTGGAGATGAAAAGCTACAAAAGCACAACTTAATTGAACCCTGTATTGTGTTATTACAAATGCTGCCGACCTCACTTGCAGTCCATTATCAGAGGGTTCTGCTGAATGCTTTAATTAAAGACAATAAGGCTAATAAAAAGGCATCATTTTCCTGTCTCCAGCGCTGCTGGAGAGTTGGGGCTGATGAGATTATTTCCTGCTAATGCTCTTCTGTTGTTGTTGTTTTTAAATCTTCTTCTCCCCACGGTTTGCAAATAGTGCCTGAGCTGGAGCTGTACAAGATTCATTAGGAACAACACAGGAAATCAGGTTTCTTTCTAACGTATTCACTAGTATTTGGCAAGCAGAGCCACTCTTCCTCATGTTCCCTGGTGCCTTACCTGAGCCATCAGTGCCTTTTGCCCTCAGATCTGGTCCCAGTGAAGGAACAGGTACACAAACAACCTGACTTAAGGAGGGATTCTGCCCACAGCACCCATCTCAGCCCTCCTGTGTGTAGCAATGACACTGCTACTTGCCAAAGGGCAGGATATAACCCAGACTGAGTAATGCAACAGCTCACCGTAATTAACATGCTGCTTACCAATGGCCCGTATGCACCATCTCTGCTTACTTTCATACTGATAGTATTAACGATACCAAACCAGCCAATTAATGCAGCCTCACTGGGTGACTTCAGCTCTCCAGCTTTGGTTCAAAGAGGCAGAAGAAGAAGGGGACAATGTGGGATGGAATCAGTGAGGACCACTATAAGGAAGGGAAGGTCCATGGCCAGGGATAGCCAAAATGGTGGGATAGGGAATGGCTTGTCACAGGGGAGGTGGGAAGGATTGCAGTAGGACAGCTCAGCTCATCTGCCCATAGGGGAGCGTGCTGAGGGATAAGGATGCCCCATCCCTGGCAGTGCTCAAGTCCAGGATGGATGGGATTTGGAGCAACCCACTCTAGTGGAAGGTGTTCCTTCCCATGGAAGTCAATGAGCTTCAAGGTCCCTTCCAGCGAACAGACTGAGCCCAGCACCTCCTCATCCACCAGCTACAAAACAGTTAAAACTCCACTAAGGATCCAGGTTGTATTTGAACAAGAGCCCTAATGGCAATTGGCATTGCAGCCGTGCTGCGATTAAGCCAAACCATCCAGTCCTACTGTGATTAAAAACCCCTTCTTGGACAAGGGAATGAGCAGCCAGATGCTGAGTAACTGAACTTTGCCCCTGCAAGGAGCAGAGCAAAGCAGGAACCACCGAGCCAGCCCCGTTTGCCAAGACTTTTATAGGGAAAAGACTTTTACAATTAAACGTAGCAAAAGGTTTCTTCCACTGTGAGCCTCTGAACAGAGGTTGAAAGAAGCACAGTCGAGCATGGAAGCCAAGTTAAGGAAAGGGAAGAAAGGAAAGGAAAAAGTCTTGATCTGAAGGTTGCAGCCTCAAAGTCACCAGAAACCCCATCAAGTGACTGAATGGGAACAGCGAGAGGCGGGCAAAGACCATGACTCCTCCCTGGGTAAAGGATGAAGCTGTGATGTGGAGAGGGCTGACCTAGTTACATATTTCTTCTTCCCCCTCCCTCCCTCTCAGTGCTGCAGCTGCCAGGATGGGATGCTGCAAAGCAAATTGTAAGTGAAGTTTCTGCCATCCAAGCCAAGCCAAGGAGAAATCAGATCTGTAGATGTGGGCATCTCAAACAGCATCACCTCAGACCCCCTTGGAGGAAAGGCGCTTGTCTGTGCTACATCAGCACCCCATCATGTCCTTCCCATTCATGTTTCTCTCGTGTGTCAGCAGCTACATGGCATTTTTAGCACAGAAGAGAACAGAACGTATCCTGGTACATTTGTAGCTCCATCCTCCCCAACACACAACCATGGAACATGCTAATTCAGCTGATTCTCTCCATCTTTCTGGTCTGAAGTTCAAGCGATGGAGTCTTTCCCTGGGTTGGGAGAGCCCTGAGGCCTCTGCTGCTGGAGAGGTGCTGCACAAAGCTGTTGAGAACCTACCACTATTGTGGTGATACGGTGCCACGAGGTATGGATATGCCATAGACAAAGCGCTGCTGATGCTCTTGCCAGTATTCAGGTTTGGCAATGGGAGAAGCGCACAGAAGGAAGGAGAAGGGGCTGCCAGAGGAGCTGAACTGCCCAGTTCAGCTTGCAAGGGACAGGGACAGCCATACAGCTGGGGCCAACGCAATGGGTTGTCACTGTCGTCAAGCAGGAGGATAATTAAGGAGCAGTTCATCAAACACAGCTGCCTGCTCTATTCAAAAGCTGCCACAATCTTGCTCTCAACAGGGAACACTGTGGCCCACCAATGCAGAAGCAAAGCCACCCCTTCCCTCATCACTGCCCAAATGAAAGCTTTGGAGCCAGCAATGATTTCATAGTGGTTGGTCACCACTTCCACACAATCCCAGACTGGTTTGGGTTGGAAGGGACCTTAAAGCTCATCCACTTCCATCCCTTGCCACAGGCAGGGACACCTTCCACTAGTGCAGGGTGCTCCAAGCCCCTGTGTCCAACTTGGCCTTGAACACTGCCAGGGATGGGGCTTTCCAGCCTTTCTAATCCACAGCCCACTCTATGAGCATCTTGGGTAGAGGGGAAAAGGGCTGATGACTATAGATGTGTCCTCGGGAAGAGATAAACCCATTGCATGTATTACCAACTTCTACAGTCATCACTGTGTGAACCTGGGTGTCTAGGAGAACTGGTTCCTTTGTAAGAGTTGCATAAACACAGCGCAAGGTGAATCCCAGGCTCAAGAGACGATCCAAAAGATCAGGAGAAGGAAAACAGTGTGATGCGTAAACTGAGATTTGAGACAAATAAAACAACATTCAGTGTGGGGCAACTACAAGTAATTCATCCAACCCCGAAAGGAACTTTGTTTAAACTGAGTAATTATCTGACCTCTGTTTCCTTTAAGAAGGTCCTCTTTCTCATTCTAAGCAAAACCAACTGCACCAGAAATGAAGTCTAACATCTAAAGGTTTTGTCTGGGAAAGCTTTACCTGGTAAAGAAAAGGCAAGTCCCATGTTGAAGCCTGCAAAGCAACCTTTCCACCCTCCCTGACCCCCCTTCCTCCATCTCTCACCAGCGACATGCATTGAGTCCAATTCATGAGCAGCTTCCAGCCTTCTGCAACTCCTCTAACCGGCGAATTCACTGCTCACTACATGCATTTTACCCTCATCTGCAGGAGCTACAGAGCTTCCTGCTCTCCCCACTCCCTCTTTCTCTGCCCCTTCTGCTCCTCAGTCCCCCACATCTGCTTTGCTGCTCCAAGTCCTCCTCACCATCCCCTCCCCTGCACACAAACACTCTTCTTCCCCCATCTGCAACATCTGACCATCTCCCTCAGCAGTTTTTCATCTCTACAAACTCAATAAACAATGCAAATGAGCCACCACTTAATTATTTTCCCAGCTTGCTGCATCAGGAGCAGTTTGGAGCCAGGACCCGCAGCGGTGAGGGGCAGCATCCTCCCTCCCGCAGGCAGGGCACGGCAGTGCTGCTGCTCCCCAGCCTCCCACCGACCCTCCTTCCAGCCTCCCAGCAAAGGCTCACTTCACTAAATGTAATTACTGTGCTAATATGTCCCATATGCTCTGTGGCAGGCGGGGAAGGCTTTAATTACATCAGCTCCAGACATGCTGGGGAGCACTGATTCCCCATCTCCCAGGGACCCAACAAAGCACCCCATGGGGATGTGGGTGCTGCCAGAACCATAATGGTGCCTCAGCATCAGGCATTGAGTACCAAAATATCCTCTTTCTCCTCGTTCTGCCCCTCTGCACACACAGCCACAGCTAACAGCAGGGCTGCAGACAAAGGAGGGCTCTACACTCGAGAGGAAAGCAAATTGTCCCTCTTACAAAGTGCTGACCATCGCTGTTAATGAGCTGATTAACAATCATTAATAGCTAGAAAAGCCCTTCCACACCATTGCTCATTTGTATGGCACTTGAGAGACATCATCCCTCATTTGGGAAGTGGAGTACAAAACCTGTCCCCAGCTGGCCTTCCTCTTCTCTCCATCCTCCCAGCGCATCAACACTCAATCCATTGGCTTTTCCCCTCCTTCTCTCACCCTCTTTTACTTTTCATTTTCACAGCTGCCTCTGCAATTGCTAATTTCATAGCCACCAGGTGCTGCTGAGGTGGCAGGTAGTCAAAACCACTTTGGGGCACAATACATCAGGCAGTAGACAAGGAGCAGGCGGGAATTTGCTTGGCATGACATTGTTATGCAAAGATGCTCCCGATACCCGAGGTGTTTCCTGTGACTGGATCACATTTGCTGGAGACAGAAATCCTTTCTTCCTTAGGGGAAGAAGGGCTGGAGGCAGGGGAGACCCTTTCATTCAGGATCGTGATTAAATGTGAGAGCAGAACATCTATTGTAGTCCCTACACTTTTAATGTGGCTTGTGGCTTATGTGATCCAGCCTCTAATCTGTCCCACATCTTATATCGCCTTGAGTTGCTCAAGCCACATCTGAATTGTGATAGTCTGCTTTGCTGACTGCCTTGCGGTGAGCCATCTACTACCAGCTATGGTGAATGTTTTGAACAAGGGCCAGTCATTATTGTTCACAAACTCTTCAGGCAGAGGGGCAATTTCCAAGGATATTGTGGGTAGAAGATATTCCACAGAGAATGCCTTTGAAGAGCATTTCCCATAGTGTGGGGTATGACTGTGTACGCACACCCAATTTGTTTGGTACACTCCCTGTGCTGCCTCCATCAAAGATCCAGCTATAGGGTCACGGTTAGAAGGAATAGCACTGCTTTCCCAGCAATCAAGGATTGTGCCACACTCTTTCAATGGGATTTCTAAGTCCCATTGCACCCATCTGCAGTATCCATCAGCTTTCTTGCTGCATTGGGTACCTCTAAACCAGTACCTACTTGTGAGTCCAGCCATGGACCATACAGCAGAGAAGTGAAGGCAATGGCACAGAGAGCAGTAGAAGAGCATCCCATGCTGGGGTAGGAGGCCTTTCCTCACAGCTGCATTCGTTTTCTTTTTGCATGTGCTTAAAGAAGAGCTGCGTTGCCCATGTTTGCACAGTGCTTTTGTTCCTATGGAGACACTGCAAGCTGTGTGGGAGCTTCCTTTTCCCCCTGCACTAAGTAGATTCTTGCCCCAGGAGCAGACTCTGGAGTTAGGAGCACAAGGCTCATGGCTTGCAGCACTGTCTCCTTTCCTCCCTGTCCCCCTCTGCTCTGGAGCTGCTACACAGAGCATGAAATGAGCACATGCTCGAGCTCCACATCACTGGTTCCTCCTGTGGGAGGGAGATAATCCACAAAGCTCCAGGCAGACGGGTGGCACAACGCATTCTCTTTCAACAGATGCTCATCCCAACGCTGCTCTTTCTCCACCACAAGGTCCCAGACATGTCATACTCCTGCAGGAGAGCACCGGTCTAGACAATTCCATCTCTTTCCCAAGAGTACCTATGATGCATTAACGTATCCATGGATATAACATCCATGCCAAGGACGGATGTGCAGCTGGTCCAGCTCCACTCTAGGGTTTGTATAAGAGCCAATTCCCTTTTCAGGACCATCTTTGCATCTTTTTAGCCTAGAGCCTAAAATTACCACCCAAGCTGAGGGAAGGGAGGGGGAGGAAAGGAAAAGGTAATAAAGGAAGCAGACAGGGAGTTAAGTCGGCATTTGGGACGTTTCAGCTAGAAAAGGTCAGCTTGCACTTTTGAATGGCTCATCCCCCTCTTTAGGCGCATGGTAAGGGGAGATCCTGCCCTTTTCTGCTTTATGTATTTCAGGAGTGGTTCTGCCCTTTGGGTGAATCAAATTGATTCAGCCCAGTCCCCTAGTTCAATTTCTAGGGCTGCTCAGCCAGGACTCCCTAATCAGTGCACAGGATTTCATTGTGGCTAGGCACTTCTGATCCTTCAATTTATGGCTTGGCATTAAATTGGGCTCCAGTGATGCAGGGATGCTCAGATTATGTGTCTGAAAGATCCGGCAAGTGTAGTTCAAGCAAATATAATCCTATGACATCCTGCTTCCACGATCCAAAAGGCTGTGGGTGTGAGGGCAGGAGGAAATCCTGCTCTGGGGGAAGAAGAAACAAATTCTCCTGGAAAGTTGCTTTGCAATTAAAAGGAGCGTTCCTTCCAAAGCACCTCACTCGCACATAATGGAATGAACTGGGAGCTGAAGTTGTCTCAGCCCTCAGGACTGGTTTTCCATTCTGGAGGGCAGGAATTTAGGCAGAAATATCCCACAGGTTGGAGTGGGTTTTTTCCCATTCCTGAGGGAGAGGCAGGCAATACAAAGCACCTCATTGTAGGAGCAGTGCTTGGAAATTCAAATCTGCATCCAGTTGCATGGCCTGAAATCAGGGTTTATCACTGCCAGGCAGAAAGAGATGCTGCAGCCATCACGTAGGCACAATGGCCTGATCCTGGCTGGTGCTGTGAGCTGGCTGGACAGGTCTGAGCTGTGACACAAGCATTCCTCTGCGGTTTGAAGCAGCCTGCTCTAGTGGAAGGTGTCCCTGCCTGCGGCAGGGGGCTGGAACTCGATGAGCTTTAAGGTCCTTTCCAGCTCAAACCGCTCTGGAACTCTCCCTAGCATAGACTTTAAGGTCAATCAGGACTGCACAAGCTCAGCCTTTGGCAGAAGAAGACCTGCCAGACCTTCTGCAGTGCTGTTTATCCCATGACCTCAGATCACTGCACAAGACACAGCAGCCAAATATGCCAATATATACAGATATATATGCCTAAACTATAAACATTTTAGTCCAAAATAGGTGAGGTAACATGAGGGAAGTAGAGCAACCTGACAGAGGAATGCCTTCTGCTGGTGCAATATGGGTGTGAGTTGTGTGCCCTGAGGTACAGCAAGAAAACACATGAGGATGCTTGACAGTGCAGAGCCAACCAGACAGTCCTCATAGCACCATGCAGGCTGGTCCCTGCTGCCTTTTGGGGTCCTGGGCTGAGCGAGCCTCCAGAAGGTGTCCAGGGACATATGGGGACAATCCAACACAAAGCCCGGAAGCAGCTTAACGAAGGAGCAGGGTGAACAATGGGGCTCCTTCTCCAGGGCCCTCCCTGTCCCCTTCCTGCAGCAGCCCAACAGGGCTGCCCTGTGTTGCTCCAGCATCCCTCACCCCAGAGCCTGACTCACAGCATGGCAATGCCCAGGCAGCATTCCCTGCTCCTGGGTAAATCCCTGGGTCATGTATTGTTTCAGGGATACACGGATTCTGGCAGCTCATGCTTTCCGGCACACCAGAAAGGATGGAAATAGCAGGTTTTTTCCAGAGTATTTCTCCACTATGTCATGAGATAAATATCCAGGGCGTGTTTCCTCACTCTCCATGTGAAAGGCTGCTGCATACAAAGACAGTAGGAGAGTTTGGCGAGAGACCTCAAGAAATCGGTATATTGGGATGTGGAGTTGTTGGAGTCCAGAAGAGGCCATGGAGATGCTGCAAGGGCTGAAGCACTGCCTCTAAAACCAAGGGAGGGATTTGGGGAGCTGGGCTCTGTGCTGAGTAAAGCCCCTGGGCTGAGCATCCCCAGAGCTGCTGGCCCTGTGGGCAGTGGAACAGGGAAGCCAGGCCATGCCTCATGCCTCCTTCTCATGCCCTATTGACTGGAAACCACCATGCTGGCTTCTTGAGTGTAATCAGTAAGCAGAGAGACAGGCAATACTGTTAAATTACTCCACCGATCTCCTGGCGATATAATGGACTCTCCAATAAGGTCTTATTAAATTCCAAGCCAAACTGTGCCCTGTTATAGTAATTACTGAATATTTAAGAAACAGCATTTAGCTATTTAGAGCACGCTAACAAACACCTCATGTGCCATTTCATGCTCTTTAATTACCATGCAATACCTGTCCCTTTGGTGACACCCTCCAACCTGGATTTACGGGTTAATTTGCTTCTATTCTTCCATGTACCAGCATTTTTGAGAAGGAGGGGAATTAAAGCAAAGAGAAAGGACAACAGGAGAGCAGTTCTCCTGATTGAAGCCTATGGGTAGAGAAATTCATACTAAAAGCAGGTGCTATGCCAGCTTTCCCCATCCCTAAGTGGCAAGCCCAGATGCTGCAGTCCATTGCCGCAGCTTTCACATCACGCCAGCCCTGAATGCAGCACCATCCCTCTGTGTGCTTCCTGACCTCCATAACCCCCTTTGCTCCCACCCGAGGGCTCAAACACTGCAAGAAGAAATAGCCACGTCAAGCAGATCCATTGCTGACCGATAAGCATCCTCGGGAAGTAGGGCAGCACCTGCCTGGAGCTCATTTCCCTACACACAGCAAGAGTCACATCCAAACCGGAGCGCAGGGCCCCTGTGGTAGCTGTAACCCCAGCTGTGCTCTCTAGCTCTCTGCCTGCCTTATTAGCACTGAGCAGCATCCTTATTTAACACACTTGAGTTTAGAGTGGAATGGGTATTTCTTACTTCAGAAAGTCTCACCTGCCTCTCCAATGGCTTCTGGCATGCCGCCCCGTTCTCACTCGCGTTCTGCCTTTAACAAGGCAAGCCTCTCTTCGCTCGAATGGAGAAGAGCTGGCAGGGCTTGATTGGAAGTTTGGAGTCCTTGCCCCCCCCCCCATCCACTTAGATGCCACAAGAGCCCCCAGATCTGTACAGCCGTCTTATTGCCAGGAAAGCAAAGCTTTTGCCAATGCATCTCCCAGGTTCCTCATCACAGAAACGGAGCTGAAACATCTAACAGAGGCACCAACATAGATTGGTACATAATGGAAAGGGGGGGAAGATGAGGGTGGTTTGCAGAGCTTGCCTGGCCTCCTGCTACCCCTGCCTCCATCTTTTCCTCCTCCTCTGCTGCTGTATCCTCAGAACATCCAAGCCCAAAGCAGAAATACCTAACAACTCCATTTTCCCTTTTTCCCTTCCCATCCCCAACCGCCCTCCTTCAGCTTGAAATACAGAGATCCAAGAGAAAAGCGCATCACTTTCCTAACAAGAGCTCATTACGGTGCAGGGAAAACTTGACCCTGTTGGCAGTGTCAAGCCGAGGCACCGCATTTATTCCTCACACAGTCCCCTTCACCTGCAACTTAGCAGGTGCTGAAGGGAGATTGTTCTTTCTGCCTTTGATTGTCACAGGGAGTAAGCTTTTCTCTCTCTTTTTTCCCCCTAACAAAGCTATTTTAGAGCAGATCCTTAACTTTCAGTGCTATTTTAAATGATGCATAGACAAAAAAGCCTACAGCAGAGCCGCAGTTTAACACAAAGGCTGAGCGAGCTGCAGCCTGTTTGCTCCGACCTGCGTGCAGAGGGATCCTGGTGAAAGGGAGCTACAGGTGGCTCTTTTGAAGGAAGTGGTCCTGTTTGGGCCATGAGATGACCATTCAGCTGAGAACAATTGCCAACCTGCAAGAGGCTGCCCTGCCTTGCTCTTACAGGTCAGTACATAGGGATGCTCATCTCCTAACACTGAGAACTACATTGCTGAGAGTGAGGAGCAGGATGGAGGAAGGCTCCTGGCTGTGAGGGGGGTGAAAGACACTGCACAGACACAGGAGGGAAGAATAAGAAACACACAACACATAACTCCCAGAAAAACTGATTTCCACCCCTATCCCCAACTGAAGAGAGGTAAGAGTCACTACGGACCAATAACTCCAGGGACTCAGCTTGGATTGGGGCTGTGATCTGGATGTAGGAGCATTTACTCTATGTGTCTTTGTAATTTGGGTACACAGCAGATTATAAACCCAACATCCAACGTTATGAACCCATATAGACACTGTTCATCTGTGGTGTTTGATTATTGCAAAGTTGTTCATGCTTGGCAAATATGTTTTCTGATAATCAGCTGGCATTTACTTTGTAGACATCTGTGTTATTAAACACATGGAGAGAAGGGATTTAGGGATTGTGACTGCAAATGGCTCTCCTTCAGCCTATGCAGTCACATGCGTTTTCATACGTGTTCTATCAGGACGTGTTACCATGGGTCAAACCTCCATCCAGCCCAGAGAGATGCTGTATGTCCCCGTTCTCCCTCCCTCAAGCAGCCAAAGCCATGCTTGGTAAAACCATCCCATATCTCCAGCTGCACCGATGCTGCTGTCTGGCACTGAATTATTTAGCTTCCCCTCACTGTGAATGGAAATGATCCGCAGTTTAAATGGGATGAAGAGAAGTTTGCATCAAAGGCACCTTAACTCAGTCAAACACACATCGGAGACTTCCTTGCCTGTGACTGTCAGGAGTAATAACCATAGCTCTGATCAAACAAAAGGCCCTTCAGACCCACTTAGTCCCTGTAATCGGCAGGTTCACATCTCCTCTTCCAGCTGTCGGGAAGAAAGCGCTTAAGAGGTAGAGACAGAGGGAGAGGAAGATGCTGGGATGCGAGACGGGCAGCTTGGAGCTCCCTCAATGCCCGAAAGCTTTGCGGTGCATGCTGGCACCATCCTCCCTTTTCCCCCTGACCTGGCAGGAGACAAGGGTCAGTGCTGTTATGGCTAATTCATATGTAAATGTAGGGCTATTACAGCGCTCAATGGCGCATCAAACACCGCCTTGTTTCCTAAACCCCTTCTGCCCAAACGCCATCATTTCAGACCACCCTTCTTCTATGCATCCAAACCCACCAGCAGCTCATCACCAAAACCTGCCTCCAAATCTCCTTTGTGCTGCTGACACCAGGACCACTGCGGGCAACAGAGGTCCTCAGGTGGTGGTACCCCTCTCCAGGTCACAGGGATGGGGAGCACTGGTCAAGTGTACTCAGTGGTACCATAGGAACTGAAGGCAAATCAGGGGTCTCCCAGTCATGGTTATTGTAGAGAACTGGCTATTGAAATCCCTTTGTGGTAGCAGAAATACCATTGTGCTCAGTGGAGACCTTGAGGTTAAATCAAATCTGTCAGCATGTGGAGAACCACAGCATGGTTTGTGTTGGAGGAGAGCTTAAAGCTCATTCAGTTCCAACCCCTCTCATGGGCAGGGACACTTTCCCCTAGAGCAAGCTGCTCCAAGCCCCTGTGTCCAACCTGGCCTTGAACACTACCAGGGATGGGGCAGCCACAACTATAGAATGATGGATTCTGCTGCCTGCCCCATCCCTGCTTCATTGCCCCCAGACCGCATCCTCCCCACAAGTAAATTCTCCCTTCTCCCCCCACTTTAGAACGCTTCCCTTGGGGGATGCCATTGGAGGGAAGCAGAGGGATGCTCTGGTGCCATGCAGGTGAGCTCAGCCAGCACCACACCACAGCTCAGGCTTCCTCTGCTGCTTCGGCCACTCCACACCCCCAGGTTGCTAACATTAAAAGGATTACAGAACAAGGGAAGGGATTAAGGGGAATTATCAGCCTTGATCCCCTCCTAATTAATTACTGGTCAGGCATATGAAAGGATGGCTTCAGCACACGCCAAGGCAGTGAAGGAGAAATGACATGCGTGACTGAAGGGCAGCTACCAAAGGCTTTGGTAAATGCCAACACTTATTTGCTGATGCACCTTTCCTCTTAGGAAGAGCTCATTTAGAGTGGTACCTGACCACGGCTGCTATTGTCTGTATGGCCTTCTTCATGGGTACCTTTTCTCTCTTCCTCATCAGCTTCTTGGGTGATGTGCAGCAAATTCAGCTCTACCCCGGCCCTTGGGGCTGCTCCATGGATCACCTTCTTCCAATGGGAATGCGGCTGCTCACCTGGTGGGCTCTATCCTCTTGTGCTAGGCTGGGGAAACCAATCACAAGGTATTTGTCTTAAGATCCTTATGGACTGAGGCAATCATCACAACAATCAGAGCAACACCGCGATGAAGGGAAGGAGGCGGCTGTCGATCAACTCTGCTCTCTAGAGGAAGAGATAACAGAAGGTCTATGTCTCTGTGTCTCCTAGCCTGAAAGGAGAAACTGTTCTCATCCATCCCAAACCACTGCTTACTGGGAACTGGGCAATTTCTATCTTATTCTGTAATTCTCAAGGTTACATCCCTTTAAATAAGAACCAGGGGCTGTTCTCTGCATATAGAGCTTCACACCTTCTCCAGTGCCCAGCCCTACAGTGGGAAAAAGCCACCCTGTAACCGTAGTTTGGTTTTAACAGTCAAAGCCATTTTCCTAAGAGCAGAGCTTCAAATTGTCCCATTGCTGGCCCCGTTGACAGACCAGCCCTCCAGCATGGTGCCACTGTGGCGTTAACGCCACAGGGTTTGTGACACCTGAATGGACTCACATGCTTCCTTACTGAAATCCACACCTCACATAAGGATACCAGCGGGATGCTCAGCCTTCCTAAGACAGCCTCTGTAACCATGAGACCCCATAAGGACACTTTAAATCTCAGTGAAGCCCTTTGCCGGAGCACCAGGGGTCCCTGCCCAAGCCAGATGTTTCCAGGGTACCTGTAAGTGAAGTGGCTGTTTCCAGCCCTTGGCCCCAGCTACACCATCAGCCTCTGTCACTGCAAGAGCCCCAGTCTTCCTCCTCACCCCACTGAGCATTGCCAACCCGTTTGTTGCTTGGGTAGGGGAGGTCCTCTCACTGCAAACAACTCAGCAGCCCCAGGCAGGCCCCTGCTCTGCCTTTGAGCTCAAAGAGGGTGCGTGCTCACAGCAGGATTTTACCTTGAAGGTGCTCCAGGATGCGGCTGAACACCATCTCTCTTTGCATCCCACCTTCTCCATGCAGCTTCCCTCGCTGCAGCATCATTCCGCAGCACAGACACCACGACACTATGGCAAGCTTCCTTACATGACCCACAAAGCCTTTAGGTGAAGAACACAGACAAGGGGTTTGCACCAGTTCCTCGATCTTCCAGGTCTATGCCTGTTACCTGATCCTTACCTTGTATTGTCATCCCAACTACTCTGCAGCACCTTGAAATCCATAAAGCAAGGCAAGGCAAGGCAAGCTGCCACTAAACATCAACTTCAGCTTTAAACATTCAGCTAAAATCAACTGCTACACAACAGATTTCTGCCTGCTTCATCCTTGGTTGCTGTGCTTTAGATGCCCAAGTTGGAGCAGGATGCAGACGTGGAGGGACCAGCCAGCATCACCCTCCTCACTGCACAGGGCACTTGAGCTCTGTTGCAGTGCAGTGTGTACTGTGTGTTCATATAAGCAATGAAGGAAGGATGGTCACAGCCTTTTCCTTGCTTCAGGAGCTGAGAAACCCCAGTGGGGGAGCCCAGAGTCCATCTTTCTGCATCCAGCTGTGATTATAGCAAAGAGCATCCCTCCATCTGTTGGGACAGAGAGGCGCTTCAGCACATGAACTCTGCTCTGCTCTGCACAGCAAAGGTTAAGGCAAAGCAAGAGCTAGAGCAATCTGTGAAAGATACCAGCATGCTGCTCTAGACAATTGCACAAATAGGAGCTGGTATGGGATGCAGATATATGTAAACACACATGAAATTATCCCATCCCTCCTGCATAATGCCGGCCGAAGCCCCAAATGCTCGGAGTGCTCTGGTGAGGTCAAGCCAGTTAGATCCACTCAAATCAGGGAAAAGGCACTAAAAAAGCACTAAGCAATGAGTGGGGGAAGAATGAGGGGAAAAAACATCTCTTTGTTATGTTAAACAAGGCCCTGCCTGGCAGCAGGACATCCTGGGTTTGAAATTGGATCTGCTGGTTCCTAGGAGACCACAGGATGAGCTTTGCATCCTGCTGCCTCCTCTGAGGGACAGGTATCAGATAGAGGCACAAGGTACTAACAGGTTTCTTTGGATGGATACAAACAGATAAGGGAAAAAAGAGGTAATGGTGGAAAACCATGAAATACCTCTAAGCTTCATATGCTGGAGACCTCCAGGTTCAGCAGCACCCCTGGAGCCTATCTTGTGTGGTTTTGGGTCAAAAACCTGCAGACGTTGATGTGAGTTTCAAGAGCTGCACCCATACCCTACCTTTAATCCTCAATCTCGAACCACTTCATGGAGAGACTGGATGGTAGATGCCAGGTTACAGACATTGAGCCCAAGATCACACCATGAGCCCTGGAAACAGAAACCAGGGGTCCTCACTCCAGCATCCTTGTCCTAACACATCCAAGGTGGTTGCCATGTAGGTTATCAGAACGTCACCCATTCCTCATCAGGACATCACTGAGATGGTGCAGCAAAAGCAGTACATAAGACACCAAGACAAAACACCCTTCCTTGCTCGTGCTTCCCAATGAGCTGCTGCAGGGCTGGGCCACAAGAGAACAGCATTCAAGGCTTTTTCCATGTAATTAACCCCTTTTTAATATCAAGCTCACATATTCACCCACTTCCAGCAGCACCTGCCCTGATCCCAGCCATAAACCACAGCAGGGACTAATCTCCTCATCCTCACACAGCGCCCACAAAGCCTCGACTCCACTATTCATAATGGTCTGTATGAACAAATCTCTTTCATGAATCCCCTCCTTCCCCTGCCCTCGGAGGTCTCTCGGCACCAGCCTTCCCCCCCTTCTCCAGCACTTCAAGCTGGATTTAGAGATGAGAGAAACCCCTTGAACACAGGACTTCCTGATTAAAATAGACAGGGTGAGGGACACATCAAAGATGAAGAGCAGAGCAGACATCCCGTAGGCTCAGCAGGTCTCATTTTAGAGACACGTGCTCTTCCAGGGAGCCTGAAAAATCCCAGCTCTTGGGAAGAAAGGAATAGAAATGAACTGGGTAAGTCCTGAACGGCCAAAGCCATCCCGCTCCCGCTCCATGGGAGCATTGGGAATCGCTGAGCATCCTTCTGAGGATCCAGAAATGTTCGTCCAAGAGCAACTAAAGCTGGAAGCTGCAGGGAAAGGTAAACAAGCACCCCTCCACACAAATAAGGCATGGTTATAAATGTCTTTATAATTAGCTGTGATACAGATGCAGCTGAGCAAACAGCCCTGCATCCAAAACACCAAACAAGCCCTCCCCTTCCTGTCCCAGCTCCAGTGGTAATTGCTCGTACACCTCCATCGCAGACAATCCCAAAGCTCTCAGTAAATAGAGGCAGGGATACTGCATGGAAGAGGATATGGAGCAGTGCAGGTCTCCTGCATGGACACTCCAGAGCCACACTTGGATCGGGCACAATGACAGCCCATGGGTGCCACAATGTGGGTGCACGGTCACACAGACCATCCCCAGCAAATCCTATTGCTCTCCAGGAACATTTACTATGGGAAAAGCAAAAAGGGATTGAGGAAAACCGGGCACGTTTCACAGCTCTGCTGAGCAGCCCTAAGCCCCAACACCTGAGTTCATATGATGCTGCAAAGCCACCATGGGGCTCCATGGAACAGCACTGAGCTGCACTTGGCATCTGCACTGGTTTTCGGCTGTGTAGGACAAAGCTAACACTCAGGAGTGTAGCTACAAGGCTGGACTCTCAGTTATTTTTCCCTCTGTTATACAAGAGGGAAATCCTATTACAAGAGGGATCAATAAGGAAAAACAGAGCTGGAAGAGGGAGAGAGCTGCACAGAAACACAAACGTGAGCAGAACCCTCTTTCTTCTGCAGGAAACCCCAACTCTTTGAGTTTTCCCTCATCCAGGATTTTTCCTTTCTCTTTTCCCCCTCCAGGCTCAAGGAGACATTTCTAACCTCAGAAAGAATATCCCCCTTTGGTAACACTCATTAATTGGCTTTGGGGAATCTGGGCTTCTAGATATGCCCCTAATCCTATCCACACTTCCAGTCCCATGTTCAGAGCTGCACAGCCCTTCTCTCCACAAGAAGCTTGCTGGGGGAATGAGCTCTTTCCTTCAACCACTGCAGCTGTTTGCCTTGATGTATGTGGGGAAAAAGGGAAAAGGCATTTGGCAGATCCTGTTTCCTGAGGAGACAGGGATGTGAATTCCCCTCTCTCTAAATGGTGCATTTCTTCATTATCAAGACACACAAAGCAACGTCAATCACCTCATCCTAGTACAAAAGGTAGGAGATTGCCAAAAGTTTGGCAGCAGGATGCCCACCTATGGAGGTGGCAGGGTGCTGTGAGAGCGAGTGCCAGTTTGATGGGAGCTGTTTGGATTGGGAGGGTGTTAGAGTGTGTTTGACATGATTTAGAGCGTTAAACCTTGGCAGTGGTGTATAAAGGTTGACACAAAAGAGCCTGAAGAACGCATCCACGTGCATGTGTTCAAAGGTCTGGGAAGCCAAATGCGGCTCATGGAGGTGAATTCCCAGCTGCCCTTAGGAAACCATCACCTCCAAGATGAGGGGGTTTATTAAGCTGCTACTGGCTGCAATGTGCCATTTCCCCAGGGGTTCGTACCTCCGTAGGCTTGCACATGCAGGGCATCTCCCATCTCCAAGCAGTAGAAGGGGAACCTGAGGGGAGCACTATTCTCCTGCCCCAGCATTTGACATCAGCGACACTGATCTTCCTCCACAACACAGGGAAAGCCATTCCTGCAGGGGTCAGATTAAGGGGCACTAAACCTCTTCCCAGTGATCCTGTGCTCATATCCTAACCTGTACATCCCAACAGGAAGCAAATGAAATCAGAATTAAGCTGAATTACTGCCTTGAACAAACCTACACCTATTCATCAATGCAAACGCATCCGAGCATCCTCTCCAGAAGGAAAGAACCCCACACACAACCATGTATGAAATTATTCTGACTTTCTCTTATTACTGTCTCTCCTTGTTCAGGCTGAGGCTTTGAAAAGCCACGAGGCACATTGATCTTCTGCTATGTCCCATTTCATATTGAAGCGCTTGAAGCTCATGGGAAAGGTCACTCTGATCACATCTCTACCTGAGGAGATTTGCAGTGCACAAATGGACACCCAGATGCTCGAGTCTCCCACCCGCCACACACAGCTATTCCTTCTGGGTCACATTCTGCCAGGTTACCTTGAGCATCCTCTTGGTGCTTATTGAAAGATGCAAAATGTCCTTTAAAGGGAGGAAAAGCTGGCATAGGATGGAGCTGAGTGCATCTCCAGCTGGACCGTTCCCTTGGAAAGCGCCATAAAGTGTGGAGGTGAACTCCAAATGAAGGATCACACAACAGGGACCTGGAGGTGAGCAGATGGCTGTTAGAATGGGGAGTCTTGCACCAGCTACGAGCAAGTAATTACCAGCAAGTCACAGCTGTGCTGGACCACATGAGCAGGTGAAAATGTGACTGTGCCAAGGTGTGATTGCACTGCCAGCATCCTCTGACACTTCTCCTTCTCCCTAGCTGGCCTTAATGCCACCAAATGTAGGGGTTATTTGCTTGAGAGACATCGGAGCTATTTCGCTTAAGGAGGCCTTTAAAAACGGGTAGGAAGGAAGTTAACAAGATGCTCTGAAGTGGTGGATGAGTGTAGCTCTCATTGCAAGAGGTGAGGAGCGCATCCAGACAGATGCGGAGCTTGCCAAAGGAGCTGTCAAGAGCTAGCAAGGAGCAGGCTGAGCCTGGGAGGGAGGCTGCTCCAACCATAGCTTGGGAGGACACAGCCCGGGGCCACAGTCTGGTGGTGTCATTGTCATCAGGCTTTGCCATGAGGATCCTCACTGCCTGCTGTCCAAGCAGCTCTGCTCTCGAATGAGGAAAGAGACGCTGTTCCAAAACCTTGGAATTCGTGCCCATCCCGAGTTACTGGCTATAAACCCTGGTTGGGAAGGAGCAGCTAGTGCCAAGTTTCTGAGCTGAAATGGTGGGCTGGGCTGCAAAAGCCAAGCCAGCTCCAGCAGGCAATCTGCTCCATGTGCTTGGCTTTGTTTCCAGCTGCTTTGCCCAATATGTCTAAAGAGCATAGATGTACCAACAGTCTCAAGGAGGGACCATGCATTTGTTTCTGTGCATCTCCAGATATGCAAAGCGAAGAGGAGGAGGATGCTGAAATGTCTCCTCCAGCCTCCTCAAGTCACTGTGAAGTGAGTTTCCATCTCCCCTCGCATCCATTAGTGTGAATTCTTGGGCAACAAGCTGGCTTCTGCTGCTGGTGCTGAGCCCCCGGGGGCTGAACCACCTCCAGATCTCCCAAACGATTTTTTACCTGGTCTGCCTGAAATTAAGAACTCAGAGCATCATTCAAGCAAAGGAGAACAGATCCTGCCACATACATCCTCCACTGTGTTAGCTTTTATAGAGGAAAGAACCACCTGATGCTTTGGGACAACGGAAAGAAAACACATCTCAGTAATGAGGGTAAAGCCGCTCTTCCTCCTCCTCTCCTCTCCCCCTCTTTGCCCCCTCATTCTGTCCCGTTTCCTTTTGGCACCAGTGATTTAATCAGATGTGGGCAGATGCATGCGGCTCATCCCAGCTGCGGATGTCACATCCCTGCTTTCCCCTATTCTCCTCTCCCCGGTGCTCAGAGCCAGCCTCTTGGATCGACACGCCTGGCTGGGCTGAGGCACTTACTTCCCCAGGGTGCTGCTCCTGATGGAGTTTGCAGTGGGAGCTAAAAGCTGCATACAGATAACTCTTCCGTCCTTTCAGCGATGCAAAGAGGAGAGGGCGAAGAAAACAGCGCTTACATTAAATAAACTCCGCAGCAGCACGTGGGGCTCTGAGCTGTGAGCGAGCCAAGTGTCCTGTAACATTAAATAAATGCGAGATTAACCTTCAAGGCTCCCACACTAAATTATTTATCTTGAGAGGCAAAGAGGTCAGGATTGAAACAAAGGGTAAATATTTGAGGAGCTGCACGGCTGTTTGCTGACTGCGCCGGTGCTGTCTGCGCTGCTCCGCTGCGGGGACAGCTCTGAGGATGCTCCATGGGATGCGGCTGCGAGGGGATGAGGATAACCCTCACACATCACCCATGGCAGCCTGCCCAGCAGAAGGTGGGAGGTTGAGGGAGAGCCCCAATGACCCGATGGGGGCTGATATGTTGCTGTGATTTCACTAAGCATCCCACGCTCTGCAATTAGCGGGTACATCTGCCTTCTGTACTGCGTGATGTATGTACAACGTGTTCTGCAGCCACTGTAGGCAGGGAATTACCTGATAACACAGGAGCCTGCTGTTCATGCTAAGTGACAGGCTCAGAAATAGGAGTCTGTTTAATCAAAACACTACAGACAAGAATATTTTGCCATTCCCAAGCTGATCTCCCCTGTTAAGATCCTCAAGCGTTCCTCTGGCAAAGATATGCCAATTATTTTCCTTTCAGTCAAAAGAAGTTAAAGTGTAGCCATGGCGGGGAAAGCATACAGCATCTGCTTAACAGTGAACAGCAAGTTTACAGTGTATTTTAAGGTGAGAAATGCAAAAGAGAGCTATGGCCAGGACTGACGTAATTAGGATGCACAACACTTTGAATTACCCTCTCTCCACTTTGCAACAGTGCCAGGCCTCAGAAAGAGAAGCAGGCAGGATCCCGGTGTTAACTCACCTGAAACAACCTCCCCTAACACACTTTCTCCCTAGAAAGAGCATCACCAGCTCATGAATCAATAACTCTTCTTGAGGAGCCCATTTCCTCACTCACATCTCCATCCCATCATGGTGGGGATACAAACCAGGGCAACGGCCCTCACAAGATCTCAGTGTGCTATGGCACTGCCCAGGAGCTGAGGGAGGTTTGGTGTTAAATGCTAAATAATAGGGCAAATAAAAGCTGTGACCTACCACGTTTAAACATTTCAGCTATTTCTCAATACAGAAAATCCACAGCATCGTAGTGGAAATGAGTGCAGGAGACAGCAAGGCCAGGGTGGCCTCTGCCCCAGGTCGGTGCTCAGTGGGATACACAGAATAGCTCCATGGCCTGTGCCATCCATGTACAATGCATGAAACCCCTCTCAAGGTGTAAGGTTGGGAAGGGGTTTTCTCTGAGTGAGTGGGAGCACTGGAGTGGGCTTTCACACTCCTTCCATTGAGGTTTGTGCTATGGGCTGCTGGCTCATCTGCTTATTTCTGCAAGCAAATCCCTGCCATTGCAGAGACCAATGGCACTGTCCTCATCCTTCGGTGTCTCTTCAGTGGTGGGGTTTAGTCTCTGGCACAGGAGACAGCACCAGGGAAGCTGGAAAGAGGATGCCCAAAGAGGCGAACCATTCACCCCTCCTGCCACTGCCTTTGCTGACTGCCCAATGAGGCAAAGCCTTCATCATGATGAAGGTCATGATCAAACCAGAGCATGTGCTTTAGCACAGGGTGAGGTGAGCCATGCATCCCAACCGACAGTGAGATGCATTGCTTTCTACCAATCACCACAACAATAGGCAAAGAAGCCATAGCAACAAAAACTTGACCTGTTCCACTCCAGAGATGTAGCTGAAGCCTGTTTCTAGCTTTAATGTAGTCTCTTAACGCCTACTGCTGTTAATGGCTCCTGCATAATAAGGGGGATTACAGACCTGTTAGAGATCTGTCACCTCTTCAGGAATATGCCATTAATCATGATCGTTTATTTGCAAATTGGGTTATAATTTTGAAAATCTTTCACAAATTACTTTAAATGGGGGGGGGGGGGGGGGAGGGACATTCAAAGCAGCTTCCATGCTGTTTCTTCCTCATCAAATGCTCCATTTTGAGCCAAATCACTGCTTGTGCATGTCTGCATGGGTATTTATGTGTGGGAATAAACTGGATGAGCCTGACCCGAGACATACGAGTGACAGCAATCAGCAGAGAGCACAAGCGAAGGTGCATCTGAGCAACCTGCTCTAGTGGAAGGTGTCCCTGTCTGTGGCAGGGGGTTGGAACTGGGTGAGCTTTAAGGTCCCTTCCAACCCAAGCTATTCTATGATTCGATGATCTGTCTCTGCAGGATCATAGACATCATTTGGGATATAGTGGGATAGAGGCAGACACACAGGACACTCCACGTGGACAAAGGTGCCTTTTTGAAGGCTGCTACTCACTTGGGCAGCTTTTAGAGGTGAAGAGAACCCATGTATTAACATGCAACCTGCCCGCTGGTGACAGCACCACCAGTGCACACCCTTCAGTCTACATCCCCAAGTGCATTTCCATGGCCTTTCACCAAGCTGCTTTGTGTGAGCTGGACCCTTGTCACCTCACCATGCAAACCCTTGGTGACACACCTCACACCAGAGCCAGCAGTTAGTTAGTTATGTACATCCAGCTAACAGCCAAACACAGAGCACAAGGTGAGAACAGACAGACCCCTCTCTCATCCCACTCCTCAACCCATGGCTGAGCCAGCACAGATAAACCCCTTACACTCTCCCACCATCCCTGCTCAGCCCAAGTTGCACAGAGGCTCTGCCTTTCTATCCCACTTTCCCTTCAACTTGCCCCAAAACCCCATTATCTACCAGAGACTCCTCTCCAGCCGCCTCCAGCCCTTTGCATCCCTCCCAGCTCCCCACCCCTATGGATTAAGCAGGCTTTGCCTGGATTACAGCTGCCAATCAAGTTCAAGTGCATTTTTAATAGTTTAATTTGTGGCACAAGGTTTCAAATAAAATCATCAAGTGCAGTCGATTAAACTCATTAAGTCCTTATGGACCCGTCTGTGTGCTGTGCCGTTATCAGATCCGGAGACATGAGAATTAATTAGGCTGCTGTTATCCTTTGTCTGGATTAGTGTGCCAGGCCCAGCGGCCGGGTGCTTCCCTGTGAAAGCACGAGGTCCATAATCTCCTTATGAGCACAAGCATGGAGACAGAGGCCTAAGAGATTTCCTTAACATTCCTCAAAGATTAAACCACAAGAAATGCACTGTTCTTTGATGTGCTTTTCTTGCTTGCTTGCTTTCTTACATAGCATCCCTATGTAATTTACCACCTACTCTGCTCTACAGAGCAGAGACGTTATACATTCACCATCACTACAGGGTTTTAAACAAGCAACAGCTCACACTCATAGTACCAATAAAACCAATACGTATATCATGGAATATGCAATACAGTACTAATAGATAAAGCTGATCAATGGGAACTCTGCAGCCTAGGAGAGACACGTAAATCCTCTTGTAACCTCAGCAAGGTCCACCCACAGAACTGGGCAAGTGAAATTCATACATACGTAGGTCCCAGAGGAGGTCCAAAGGCAGGTTAGCAGCTCTGATTGTTAATGCTTTGAGGAGCATCATTGAGATCAGGGTCTGAAAATCTCTCCCTTCATATCAAGGCTGCCTCTCATTTATCCAAGTCATCTGTTACAAAGGAGGGCAGGAGACAGGAGGTTCCCAGCAAGTGATGACAAGCAGGGTCCCATGTGCGATGACCAAGGGCTGCTGCCTCAGTCAGAGCACTGGTAGTGAAGTTGGTCCTTGACAAAGCTGTTATTTCACAGAGCAGCATGGCTGCAGGAGGGCCTCAGAAAGGCACATTGCCAAAGAAAGCTTCATCCAAGAGGCTTTTCCAGTGGACACAAATCCTTTCCAATGGGCCAGCTGCTGGCAAACACGCTGCGACAAATTTATGAGAACATAACGGTGCTGTAAAGAGATGAACTTAAGGGACAAAGAAAAGAAAGCCACATTAAGGCTGGCAAGGGCTTTGCTCCTGCTAAGAGTCCTGCTGAATTGCATTGGAGGGGAGCTGAACTACAGCGATTTCTAAACTAAATCACTTGGGTCTGCCCCTGCTGCAACCAGTTTATTACAGAGATTTACTCACAAGGGTCAGCGACCCCTCAGTCAATGACTCCCCCCAGTGACTTCCCGAGCCATGGTAAGCTACGAGCATTTGCTCTCATTCCCTCTGATGTTCTCTTTCCCTCCTCCTCCTCTTCCCGTTTCATTCCCCTCTCCACTGAATCCCTTCTTTTTTCCTCCCTATTGTCAAATCAGGGGAGCAGGGTAAGATGTGACAAGACAGTGCTGGCGGGACAATAAGGGATGTAGATGTGAAGGAGCAACGGAGAGGCAAAAGGGCTGAGAAGGGAAGCTGAGAAGCTTTAACGTGATGGAGGGGAAAGGGGGGTGTGAGTAGCTGCAGGGATGGCAGTAAAGCTTTCAGGAAGGATAAGGATTTTCATCCCTGCTTTTCTGTACAGATAATGCGAAGATAAGGAAGAGGGTGAGAGTGAAGATCTGATGGCATTGCATGAGGACTGTCTTTTTAGTGGACAGGAGTACACCACATATGACCGTGGGCATCCATGTGTATCAGGTGAATTCTGCTCTCTGCTCCTAAATGGGGACATAGACATTTACACATTTCCTGATCCCAGAACATCGGCTCTTAGACAATACAAATCCTGCAGATACCTTGTCTCACTGCAGCCAAACTGATGCATCCTCAGAGTCCTGCTATCAAGTGAGTTCCCCAGGCCTGGTGTAAATCTAACCCTCATCGTTTCCCCAGCAGGAAAGCAAGCGAAAGACATTCTGCAGGTAATCCTTAACCCATGTACCCTGGAATATCAACTGATGATGGTTTAAAGGCATTCCAGTCCACAGTAGGACTTCTACCCCTGTCCTACCTCTGCCAAACTCCTGCTTCTGCCCTGACACCCCCCTGAAGCAGCCTTCAGCATTTCTTGTGGCCAACACAGTTTCCCACCACCTATTAATCGTAAGTGAGCACATACGGACAGGACAGGAATCTTTCCTTTCCTTCTGCTTCCAAAAGCTTCTCCTCGTAATGTCTCCTCACTTAGCTCTTTCCTTCCTTCTCCCCCCATACATAAGGAATTGATGGATGTCTCTTTAAAGCCCCATGTGTGCTGCCTTGCAGCACACCCTTGTAAATCAGATATATATCTCAAGGATCCTTATCCTGGGAAAATTGAGATAATTGTGCTAAATTGAAGAGCTGCTTTTTTATCCCTTCCCTCCACCTTCTTCTCCTTCCCTTTTCAGCTGGAGTCTCTTGTAGTCACAGGTGTGATGAGTGCTAATCCTGCACCACTCCGCTCCCAAGGGATGGACCTCAGCAGCCACGTCCTGGCTGGCTCCTGAAGTGAGTTACAACCAACATACAACGTCAGGCAGGAACCTTGTCATAGCTCCATGGACACGTTCACCCTTGCTGATGCTCCTCTGACACCCCTCTGCTCAGGTGTGAATGGTGGGTTGTGTCTATAAAGGGTAGGGCAGATCTGGATCCAATATCCCCGTGAACTGGTGGTGTAGCTGGACAAAAGGAAAACGGGGACAAAAAAACATAGTGGAAGAATGGAGATGGATGGGATTCAGTTGAAAGATGATGGGACATTAAGAAACAGCAGGAAAACTAGCACAGAAGTCAAGTCAAGTTAGCCATGAATGATCTAACCTAAGCTGGCCTGCACCAAGCAGGTCCTGTGGTCCCTACCCACCCATCCCATACCTCTCTGTGGTCCCATGGCAGAACAGAGGAACATGAAAGCCACCAGAAGAGCAGAGCAGCAGACAAAGAGGACAAGGGGTGAGCTGTGACCCTGCTGTTCTTCTCCAGCGAAGAAAACTCCACAAACCAGAAGCCTCCAGTGGTTTGCTCTTGGTGCTCTACAAACCGGGACTGCAAGGGGGACTGAAGGTGAGTGATGGTGCGATCCTATGGAGGTGATTACTTCTCTAAGAGATTTCCAAGCAGCCCCTGGGGTGTCCCGGGGAGCAAAGAGGATTTTTAGGTAACTTTGCATAAGAAAGGGAGCATAAATGCAGAAGGTGCTCAGAGAGCAGGGATGGTTCCACACACAGAAAACCAAGGAGGTGGCAAGCAACGGATGGTGACACAATGGTGGTATGACACTCATAAGAACAGGTCTTCTCCAAGTGCAGGTTAGACCTTCAAGCCCAGCCAGCTCATGCATTGGGTGGGAGAAAGCAGAGCAGACTGTCTCCAAGCCCCATGCCATAATCACTGAGCGTGGGCAAGTGGTCTTGAGGCTGCAGGTGGGTTGGGAGAGGCCAACATCTGTCTTCATGTCTCATCTTCACCCAGGTCACATTCCTCATCCCCAGCAGAACCACAGCTCTCTGCAGACTCATCGGAGCCCATTCTTCTGAAGATGCTCTCACGTACCCCCCAAAAATAACCTGAGAGCCCAAGGAGAGCTGGGAGAAGATGAAGGTGGTGGCTGAACAAAGTGGCTCAGAGCTGTGGCTCCAGGACTTCACCAGCACATCTGTACACATTCCAGCGTTGGGGAGTAAAGAAACAAATCTTGGGAGGGTGGGAAACAGCCTCTGAATGTTCACTGATGAAGAGGGGATGGAAGGAAGCCTCACAAATCCAATCTAATTTCAGTTGCATTCCCAGTTATCTCACCTTCCCCTGTTAAATCACTAGAAACAGCCACCACAGAGTACCATGCCCTGTACCCAGGACATATGCAGTAGAAAAGAACCCTATTGCTTGCTCCATGTCATCCATATAGACTCACATAAGCTTACAAGTAGCATTGTCAATGCAGAAAAGGGGGGGTTGGTTCCCCACGCTCCCCTCCTCCTTTGCTCTTAGCTCAGCAAGAAGGCTGAGGGTACCTTTCAGCGCCTATGGGACAGGATGCTGTGAGCAGTCACTCCTGGCATCAGTAGGCTCCACACAACGTCTCCCCCTCCTCTCGGGAAGAATAGACTTGATGGTGTTTTGACTCCCTTCTCAGAGACTCCCACATGGCACTTTACAATCCAACTTTGCTCTCAAATACACATCCTGGGCTGCATCCCAGAGATGAGTGTCAGGCACAAAGCGCTGTCAGTCAGCCCCAGTCACAACACATCAGGGCTTAGGAGAAATCTGACTGATCGGGGCGAGGGGGGAGGGAGAAAAGGAATGAGAAGAAAAGGCTGAACAGCAAAAGAAAAATGAGAGAAGAAAGACAAATCAAGCGGGGAAATGGCAGGGACTATTCCATACAGAAAGGATGTTTTTCATCTTCATACAGCCGCGGTGTCAGGCACTGAAAAGGACAAAGATGTTCAGATACAGAGTCAGAGGGAGGAAAAGGGAGGGAGCTCCGGGAAGAGTCCTGGTCTGAAACCTGGCCTCTCTGATCCATGTGGCTTCAGGCACCCAAACTCACTGCTACATCAGCAGCACAGCAATTACTGCTGCAGAGACAAAGGTACCAGATAAAGTGTGCTCCTGGCTGAATGCCACTTGAGTTGGCTCCGGTATCAGCAGCCTCATCCAAGAGAGACCAAATAGACAAAGCACTGGGACAGTCTCTCCTGTGCCACAGTGCAGGAATGACGTGGGGCAGTTCTGCCATCACCCAGGTGTTCTCCTGCATAGAAAGATCCTTGGCGTGTTAACTGTCAGGAAAGGTGGGCAAAATAGAACAATCACAAAAGCAACCGGAGCTGGTCTCATCAAAGATAAAGGTGAATGAGTTTAGGCAAGGGTTCAGAGGAGAAGTCTGCCTATGAAAGGGCATTGCTGTGGAGAGGGAGGAGGTTCCTCCATATTCTGGGGGATGAAAGACATGGAGAGAAGACCTCAGACATGGCATAAAAGCTTGAGATTAGTCAAGTATGCTCATGTGAATTTCAGCCTTTTCTGCCATGCATGAAATGAGTAAAAACTCATTGGGCTGAAGCAAAAGAGAGGAGGGAGGTGAGGAGAGATGACTCCATAGCACAATTTATATAAGTACTTGTTGGAGCTTGAACCCACATCTCCTGTGCTGATTAAAAAGCAAGCTTTGACACACGTCTATGAGAGAGAACAATAGATGTGCTCACTTACACCATGGGAAGAAACTGCATGAGAAAACTATTGCCAGACAAATCATCCCCATGTGAACCTCAATGCATCTTAGCAGTCTCTTGCCTACAAGGAGGCATCGTTGCCTCTCTGAGACAAGGGATGCAGAGGCACAAGCCATGCACTATTCTGAATCCTCATCGCTGAGGGACGGATCCCTTGCACGAGGACTGCCTGCAGTTCTGCTTTCACAGGCTGTATTCAGCCAGCTCACATTGGGTTGCATTGGAGTTTGATCTTAGCTGCGTGACAGATGAGGGAAGTGAAGAGGATGTTGTATTCTCTGACTTCAGGAGGTATTTGCTAATCTCTGAGGAGGAATCTTATTAGAGAAATGGAAGAGGGCATTCGAGGTAGAGATGGGAAGCTCTAAAAATCACATCACCTAGAGAATGGGAAGCTTCTGGCAGCCTCCTACAGAAGCCACCACTGCTACCAAAACCTTGCCACACAAACTAGACAAAACTCTGATCAACCCAACCTCAGCTCTTTGCCTGAGAGCCCTTCAAGGGTCTGTCGCATGGAGGTGGAAGAGGCAGCAATAAAACAAAGGAGATAGAGGGAAATACAGATGGGGAAGCAAAGAAGTAAAATTCAAATCCTTTACACCTTGGGATCCTGCACACAATCACCTGCCTTTAGTGGGGATGAGAACTCAAGAGTCAGACCACCAGACCCCATTGCAGGGATGAGGAGCCAGCAGCCTTGCAAGTCACTTTCTGACCCAACAAAGGGAGAAGAAATGGGTATAGAAAGGAGGACACAGTGAGTTTTGCCCTTCATTGGCTCATCTGCATCATAAACTGCTGCAGAGCCACTCTGCAAACCCAAGAGGAGTGCAAGGAGAGGAAGAGACCCCACGGCTCCCCCAGCCTGCCTTCAACCTGTGCAGGTACCAGCCCGGCAGCTCATGCTCGCCAGCCCCGGCCCGGCTCTGGCTGGGTTAATGTGACAATCCATTTCTGACAGCGTGTCAATACAAAGCAATTTAGGAGTGCATGAAAAATCGACCCGAGGTAACAGGCAATTTCTCTGCTCTGCTGGTTAGACGGAAGTAGGGACCAATGAGGCCAGCAGCTCTGGGCACACTCACCTCGGCTGTCACGTTAGCAGTGCTCACCACAAAGGAGGATGGGGAAAGGCAGGAGCTACAGGTGTGCTATGGGAAATAGACTCAGGATGGGGACAAAGAATGGGATGCCACCCTCAACCCTCCTTTTTCCCCATTTTGTTACTTGGGAGGCATGCGAGTATCTAAAAGTACAAGCTGTGGCTGCCCCATCCTTGGCAGTGTTCAAGGCCAGGTTGGACACAAGGGCTTGGAGCAAGCTGCTCTAGTGGAAGGTGTCCCTGCCCATGGCAGGGGGTTAGAAATGGACGATCTTAAGGTCCCTTCAACACAAACCATTCTGTGAATCAGAACAGACATATTCAAATCAACACCCAGGCCTTGGGTCCGTAAGACCTGCCCAATGGATGGGGAGCCACTGGAGAGGAACAAGCAGGTGCTTCAAACAACCCAAAACCCTGATGCCAGAAAATCATCCCTTCTTTTAAACCAGGGACCTGAGCCACTATCCAACACCACAGTGTTGCCCTTCTACCACAGACACAAGAGGCGTGTTTCACACTTGTGCATCTCCCCAGGAAAGAACTGAGAGAGGCCATGGGATTTAACAGGGAGGTGCAGAGGGTGTGATTGGAAAGCAAGACGAAGGCACTGGCATCACTGGAGGCTGGCCTGTCCTCCCCTCCCTGTCACCAGCACAGATTGCAGGAAGGGCAGCCTCCTGTCTCTTGTCCACATGGTACCCACCAGCATCCATCTCCAAGTGCCGCTCCATGCCGTGAAGGCACATTGGCTCAAACGCAGTGGCTGGCGCAGGAAAACGGAGGATGAGCCCAATCCAAACCAATCTGTTAACAAATGCAGCGCGCAGCAGTGGCATGCTGGCAGTGCTCATTTGGCCTGATGGGCTGACGGACACTCCCACCACGCTAAAAGCATCGTGGGCTGTCATTACTAAAGCAGAAGACACAACAGACAGAGCCTGCACTGCTGAGCCCAGGCTTTTACTCACTCGCAACCCCAGGATGCTTCACTCCAATGTGTTGATTCCCATCCCTCACTCATCCAGAGAGGGCAGAAGTGTTGCCTCTGCTGAGAGAGTCAGGAAGAATTACACTTGCTGCCTGTTTTGTACATAGAATGGCTCCAAACCAGGCTAAGCTTCCCACCCATACACATAGCAACCCTCGAGGGTGCCAAGCATGGAAATGCAGAAGTTAAAACCAGGACGAATGGGTAAAGAGAGGAAATACACTATTGCTATGCCAGAACAACACACTGGGTTAAATCTACCCCTGGACACATCCCTGTCCATGGGATACAGCCGGCAGGGCAGGGGATGGGCTTGGGTCCCTTTTTGTGTGGCTGCATTAAAGGTAAGATTCCCATTTTATTTTGATTTAATAAGCTAGTTAAAGCGTGTTAACAAAATTCAAAGTCATTATTAAAGGCAGATGTACTGGTGTATGAATAGCTAAGCATCAGCTTTGCCTTTAGATGATCCGCAGCTTCAGAGTATGCTTCTAATAACCAGCTGTCACTTACTAGCTATGTGGTAACTCTCTTATTAAATCCTAAATGGGCATATGGATGTTACATTGAAAACAGTGCTATTTAGCTCCCCTTTTCCCTCTTTTCCCACACGCAACAGAGCCAACTCATAAATTTCCCGCGATGTTTTTCCCCCTCTGCTAATGGGATGCATGTTGAGATCAGAAGGGGGAAATGATGACCCATCTTTTTGTTTTCACATCCCTCTGGAAAAATCCATATGACTCTCCCTGTGTCAACTGCATCATAACACATCCCAGATGCCCCGGCACTGATTGCGCTATTCCGATTAGGAGCTGCGGAGCAGCCCGGAGAAGCTCCTCAACCACAAGCCCTGTTTGTCCAGACCTGCCATGATCCTCAACAGCTTTGCTGGTGGTTGGTGAGCTCAGCTCTTGGACAAGCCACCAAAAGCCACCCAGCACAAACCCCTCCTTGGTCACAAACTGCACATTCAGGGGATGACAGAACCTGGGGCACCATGGGGCTTAAACCTGATCTGCGATGGGAGCTGAGGTGAAGGGTTAAGAGAGAAAATCAATCTCACTTGCAAAGTTCCAATAGGACTTCAGTAAGAACGCCACCAGATTAAGACGGTGCTTCAAATCAGGGGAGCACTTCCACCTCATTGCCGTTGCACTTCTTTTGCTTTCTAGCTGAGGCGAATGCAGTTAGTAATGCAGGAGGCAGTACCTGCACCTTCCAGCCAGAAGAGGGGACAGAGAGGACTCAGCTCCTGTGCCAGGTCACCCCAATCACCTGCGGCTGCATCAGCCGAGCAGGAAAAGCAAGAAGAGCCAGTTCTGCTCTGTCCTCCATGGGTCCAACATTAATCAGCTCACTCAGACCTCTTGCTCCCTGTGAAGGTACCACTTTCCAACCATACCTCAGGATGCTGCCTGGAAGCTGCTTCTGCTGTCACTGTCGCTGCCCAGCTAGCAGTGCTTGCACCAGGCAGAAGGTAATGCAGCAGGTCACCCACCACACTGGGAAGCAGTGCCTTGATGCTTCCTCCATGAGAAGGAGCTGGCACCCTCCTTTGGCTCCATTTTTATCACTGTTACCAGAGGGAGCCAGGACACATCAGGTAAGAGCATCTCTTGCTATAAGGTCTGAGAGAAACAGAAACACATTCCTCTTTGCACCCCATGGAGATGAATAGCTGGACTGTCCCTAAGAGCAGAGGAGAGCATCACGGGACTTGCTCTCCTCCTGTGCTCTCCTCTAGGCACCGCTACCAGCCATAAACACAGGATGTTTCTGGTCTCAACTTCCCCATCCTTATATCTGAGGGTCCTGTACACTGTGCTATCAATCATCCACAGCAGTATTAAGCTGTCCATTCACTTGAGGATCAAGTGTCTCGGTAAAAGCAGGAGCAGAGTCCAAACGCAGAGCATCCCCCATCCCTGATCTCATTACAGCCCAACCACGTGCACAAACCCCTTTTCCCTCCAGGTCTCTCTTCCCACAGCACTGACCACATCTCATAAATGAATAAGTGCATGTATTCCTTAAATCAGGTTTGCGGTGAGGGAGACATTGAAGATGAAGTGGAGGAAGAGGGGAGAAAACAAAACCAACACCAGCAGTTCCAACACTGTAAAATGCTCAACAACTTGTAAGTCCTTCAAAGCCACAAACCCCTTGGTCCCCATCCGCTGGTCAGATTCACTAAGAGGTTTACTGCCAATGCCAGTGTGAAAGGCAGTGGTGCATGAGGACCCGAAATCCTCTGTTCTGCCTCCAATTATGTGCCAAGCAAAACTCAGGGAAAAAGAGAACAACAAACACAAACCAACAAAAGCCCAACTAATCCACAGACGTTCTTTAATCTTGTGCAGCTTATTAAAACCAAGAGGACAAGATAATCCACCCAGGCTGGCAACTCGGAGCCTGCTCATTCCCTCTCCAAAAGAAATCAGCTCGTGTTTTCTTCTGGGGGTCCCAAGAGGCTCAGGGACCAGAAGACGATGGCAATACACTGCAGAAGGGAAAAAAGAAAGGGACGGTAATCATGGAAAAGGTTCAGATGGAAACAGGGTTCTGCACATGTGCTGAGGGCGGCAGGATCGGTACGTACATCAGGAGATGCTGGCTCCATACTCCTGGTCATCAGAGGACAGCACAGGAGAGGCAGGGACAGGGCTGTCAATGGGATGGGAAGCTGCAGTGGTTTGGCCTCAGCAGCATAATGTGCTGAGAAAGGGGAAAAGTCTCTACTTTGCAAGCTGCACAGCCAAAGAGATCTGTGCTGGATGAAAGAGCTGGGAAGGGTGGACCATTATGCAAGGCGCTTACTCAGCACTTACCTTCACATCCCTCCTCTGTCTCAGGCTCCCATAAGCCAAGGATGGAGGTGGTTCAAAGGGACACACATACCCAGTAGGACAGCAGAGGTGTGCATGATATGACCCCAAGTGCTGGGGAGGGAGCAGGAACCAGGGGGAACAACAAAACTGTTGGAGCAAAGGTGCCAAAGGCTCTGCTTCCCTCTGGAATGGTGGGAAAGAGGAGGTGGCAAGGCAGCAAGGCCTTCACTAATGATGGATGAAGACGTATGACAAGATGGGGATCCACCCCCACTTAGATAGAAGAAGTAAAAGTAGCTCTATGAGGAGAGTGCTGGAAATCCTCCCTGGAGCTTCAGGAATGGGTTTGGACGGACACGGAGATTTCTCTTAACAGTTAACAGAGAGAGACTACAAAAAATCCTCAGGCTGGGAGGTTAATTCCCAGAATGAATTCCCAAATTTCCCCCCAAAAAAACCCTAACCTAAACTAAACTAACTGCAACATTCACTCACACATCCTATCTGTAATGGTTAAAGACTTGAACACCAACTGTAGATGCATCACTAAGACATGATAGTGTTTGAGACTCAATATTGATGAGTGATAAGGATACTGTGGAAGAGCTGGAACTGGAAAATAACCTTGGATAGAGTGATTGATTTTAAACTTGTGCCTTATTGTGACTTACTTTAAACAGAACGGATAGATAAATGACAGCAGGGTGCTGCCTGAAGGTTCCAAAAGGGAAAACCCAGCCTTGGATATAAACGGGAGGTTCAAATGTCTTTGAACCAAAGGTAAAGCTCCCTGGAGATTGCTCCCAAACTATGTAAAACACACTGAAGGAGCAGCTCTGAAGCATCTCCTAAGTTGCTGGAATGAGAGGAATGATGGGGCCAAAAGGAATGAGAACATAGAAAGGGGAATGATTAAGCAGCAGAGATAGCAGTTTTTTAGGGGCTTGGAAATAAAAGGGATGGAATGAGAAATGCCAGAAGTCAAACTGAGTTAGACCTGGGAACAATATTAAAACAAATAGTGAAAGGTTCTCTGGCTGCTCAAACACAAAGATAATAAAGAGAACAAGCGGTGTTGTGATGCAGGCTGGGGGAAGAGAGTACACACACAATCTAGGTGAGGTCCCAAGGCTAAATGAATCCTTCTCAGCAATTCTGGACAGGGACAATAAACATGAACTGAGCTGGGTGGCCAATATGGAATATGTACTTCCCACGGCTGAGATGGAAGTGAGGATCCAAGATCTTCCCTTGATCAAGCCATAGGGCTGGGAAATTGCAGCTCTGATTCCTGGAGGAGCTACCCCATGGAATGACAGGACTTGAAGAAAGAGCTTTGATAAATCCACCTATAAAGACATAGAGAGCATAAAATGCAACACCTGTAAGTAAGAGAGATGAAAAAGCAATCTGAGCATCAGCCAACCTGGTGCACCAGGGATGAAGGGAAGACTGAGGAGGGCTTTGTAACATGGGGATGCCAGATTATCCTACTTGGGATTGTTATTTGTGTCTCGCTTTCTGTGTTCAGAACTGAGCTAAACAAAGGAAAATACGAGGTTTTAGTGAATTATTTCATGCAGTGCCATGATGGGAAAGGATTTATCATGGTGATGAGGATGAGGCTTAGCCCAGGCAATGCGGAGACAGGCTGGGACATTGTGGAGGGACAGCTGTGGACAGTTCAGTAATGGACTTCCCTGCAGGTCTCAGGTCTTGCCCTAGTCAGCAATTCCCCTAATGAGGTCATCCATGAGGAGCAGGAGAAAAGCAGGGAATGAGGATAGCACACTGGAAGCACAGCTGGAGGAGCAGCACAGCTGGATGCTGCAATCCCTGAAACAAACCCTGCAAGGGGGGAATCCATGAACTGAAAATGACTGAAGAGGAAGAGCCCCTGCTTGTAGGAGGCAATTACGATCTGATTAGAGAGATACAGCCACAGATTTGATGCTAAGGTGTGTGCAGGGCAGAGCTTACAACAATTCACACCCGGTTCATGGGATAAAAGGGTCATCCCCTCTCGAATGGAGCAAGAGACCCAAAGAAAGGCCACCAGGATAACCAGGGATGGGAGATGGCCCAAGGAAAGGGAGTTTATTTGGCCGAAGGGGATGTGATTGTTGTCTCCATCCCTATCTGTAAACAAGGGACATAGCAGTGGAAGTAGAGGATGAATGGGTACTAAAAATACCTAAGTTAGCTAGAAATGTATCTAAGCTCAAACTGATGCTTCTGCAGGGCATGGAGGCAGCTGGGGCAAACAGTGAGCAAAAACAGAGGCAAGATTTCTCATATGGTGCCTGCTAAGAGCAGGAAAGGTGGGTCTCAGCTGGGGATCTATCCAGGTCCAGGGGTTAACGCACCCATTGCTCTGGAAGTACCAAGGGAATCTGAGCCACCGGGAATTGCCAAGACCTGGGTTTAAATCTCTGCTGCTGAAACGCAGCCATTTATTCAGTGCAGTTCCAGCTGAGCAACTGTGTGAAAAGCTGCTCCGAGACTCCCAGGAGTCTCACAGGGAGCAGGCAAAAAGCACACGTATTCTGTCTGGAGCTGCTTCCCTTCCTCTATTTGTGTCCCTCTCATCCCTCCTCACCACTATCAGGATGTGCATCAGAGCAGCCCGGCTCGGAGCCATGCAGCTCATCACAATGTGGAGACATCACCTGTGAATGTTCAAGCATGAGCAGGGGTCTCATGGAGCCAGGGGGGACTTTGGCCACACAGCACACACCTCTGTGCCCCTCTTGGCAAGGAGGGAATCGTGGGGTACAGTTTGGACATGTCCAAGAAGCAGCAGCTCGGAGCAGATGCTTTCAGAGCCACTCAGGACATTCACAACATGAGCTTACCTGGAACAAAGAGAACGGAGCCATCTCCATCCTAAACAAATGAGAAGGTGCCAGCATACCCGGAGGTCCTCAGGGAGCAAAGAACTCAACGTGCACCATGGGGAACAGCCACTGTTTGTGAGATCCAGGTATCCCAATGCCAAGGTATATTTTAGGAGCTCAATGCACTGCTTCCTTGCAACAACCACCAGACCCTGTGGAAAGAGTCTGCTCTCCATTTTGGAGGGAATTTGGTTTCTTTTACTCCACATTATCTGTACCATCAGCCCAACCATACTGGTGAAAGCCTCCAGGCCAAAGCCTGGACATAAACAAGGAACATGGTGAGTCCTGCTCTGCCAGCAGTGAGCAGCACCCACAACACAGCACACAAATGCCAAAGCACCATGAAAGAGCAAACCTGAGCAGAATGAATCCTCCTCCAGCTGCTCAGCTCCCTGTTGCTCATCTCTTGCTGCTCAGTTTGGCAGCGGGGCTGAACCAAGAGGGAAGCCTGGGTGCTGGGAGAAGGGAGAAGGATGCTCTGCAGTGGCAGTGTTGTTCTTCTGCCCATAGGCGTTTGCATGCTGCTGGTAAAGAAGTGGATGGGAGCAGCCATAGGGGCTGATATACAGCGGTTTAGCAATAAAATCCCTCACTTCTCAGAGCCCATAGTTTGGTATAAGAGCAGACAGTTCAGTTCCCAGCACTGTGACTCCTAAGGCAGCCAGCAAGGTGAGCACAACAGGCATTTATGCGCTCCTTGTCCAAAGGAGACACATTTCCACCTTCCTCCGCTTCAGTAGGTCTCAGGAGCATAAACCACAACAGAGAAGACTCAAGCAAGCTGCATGGGGTGCTGTGGACACATGCCCAGCGCTGCTCCAACCCACCCCATAGCACTTGCCCACCCATTGCACAAACCAGCTCGCATCACTTTGCTCAGCACCATGCAGGCTGCCATCCCTCCCCATCCCCACAATGCATCCCCATGGGATAGGGAATGGGACCAGGTCCCAGTCCCCAGCAGTCACTCTGTGGTCCCCAAGGGGCTCTCGCCCCCCTCACTGCCCACCACACACACATTCCCTTCCCTTCCCTTGCCCTTCTCTGCTTGTTGACCTCAATCTGTCTGCTCGGATTAGAGCGCGGAGCTGCTGCTCCCCACGGAGCACAGAGCCCCGCCAGGGCTGTGGGGACACGTCTGCCACAGTGGGTTACCCACGAGGGGCTTCATGCTGCAGTCACAGGGGACACCGAGGTGAGAAGGGGCAGTGAGGGATGCACCGCACTGAAGACACCGCTCCTGGCAGCAAAGGGGCAGAGGCAGCGTCCTGTTAAGCTGAGCTTGCTTGGGAGATGGAGCGTGAAGGGAAAGGGTTAAGAGGTAAAGGAGTGGGGATTTCCTCTAATAACTGAGTGGAGGTGCTGCGTGGAGCACCAGCTGCAGGAATATGGGTCCTCTGGGTTTGCGGAATACTCCAAAGACACCTACAAGTAAAGGAAATAAGTAGGTAAGTATATAAAACGCAGCAGGGCCCAGCCTTTGGCCTAAAGCAAGTGGTCTGTGTGGCTCAATACAGCTGTGCTCAAATCCCTGTTCCCAAAATCACTGCTCTCTGCAAGCAATTACTGGCCCATTGTATCCCCAAAACAGCGCCTGGATCGGAGATGAGCTCCTACAGGAGCTCCTTTGACCTTCACTGCATCCTGCCCCATCCCACCAGCTCCTTCTGCTTGGGTTGAGCCCAGCATCATGGCAGAGATTAACTCAAAGGAAGGACCAGAGGGAGGAAGAAGGCGCTTTTCATCCCCAGCGGGACACAAAGAGCGGAGATGGGGCACAAGGAGTGTTCTGGGGGGAAGCAGAAGGATGACAGCTCCAGTGACCCCCCTCACATGCACATGGCCAAGCAGACTGGTCAGATGTGGGGGCAGCAAGCCCTGGAGGCCCCCATTGTGTTGGCTGAGGATGACAGGCCAAGTCTGACAGCTCTGCACGTGTCACCATCCATTGCATTGCGTTCCCTGAAGGATGATGGGGCAAACGCAACACCCAGAGCTCCAGTGGGCTACCAGAGAGCCTGGCATGGGCAAGACCTATGCCCGCCTGCTTGTGCCTCTCCAAGACAAGCATCTTCTCTCTTTCTATCACTGCACCAGCAGTATTACCCCTGGTCAGAGGACAGGTCTGCTGGCAGCACCCAACCCATCACAGACTGCATAAAACCTGGGCTTCAGAAGCCACATTCAGGAGCTCCAGCATCGCAGTGGCTGGTGTCCTGGAGACATGATGCTTCATTGTAGAAGCACATCCTGCACCACAACAGCGTGTTAATGCTCCAGTGCTGGGCTGAGTAGCAGTATTCAATCCCTGCCCAAGCCCAGCACTTGGTGGCTATGGGGTTCATGGTGTGGGAAGGATTCCACTTACTCTGCAGACAGGGGTCATCTGAGAAATGTAGATTTAGCTTCTGAAATACCCTAAAATCTCAAGTGCTCAGCACTGGTGAAGTGGAGAGGTATTGGTGCTGAGGGAGAAGCTCTGCTAAGTCCCAGCCCAGAACCTTCAAGACCTAGATGGAAATCCAGATGGAAACCCCATCCGGGCTGGAGATGCGATGAGTCTGGCAGGGTTAGGAGAATCCACACTTCACCCACTCGCCTCCAAGGGAACGCACCACCCGCATTGGAATTACTGCTCTGCAAGGGAGAAAACCCATCACAAGCACAGACGGACACGAACCACCCTGAGAGCACACAGCTCCATGCTGCCTGTCTGCTCTGTCCCCGCAGCCACTGACATCCAGCCAGCAGCTGGGGTGATACGATGCTGATATGACAGAGGCCTGGCTGCAGCTTCATGCTGGAGTACATGCCATGATGTCCTGGAGCATCAGCAGAGAGGAGAGCGGCGCATCCCTTTGGGTGCCCTGATGGCTGTGCTCTCATCCCTTTGTACCCACAACCCCACGACCCAAAAGCTTCCTCTTATTTCAGCCCAGTGACAAGGAAAACAAGCTGGCAGGATGCGGGAAGGGGTCAGATGCCAGCATGGAGAAACCCTCCGAGTCAGACGCACAAACAACCCACATCACCGCTTCCCATGGATGTCACAATAAGTAGCACAAACTGTAGCTGCAGGAAAAAACATCCAATAGACACCAATTAAATGCATGACTTGACTGCCTGTGCCACGGCAGCAGTGGTGGCTTGCTGGTGGCAGCAGTGTGTCACTGGTCATTGCTGACACTGCTGAGCTGCTGCTCCTCGCAGGGGATGCCAAGGACGGTCAGTCTCAGTAGTGTGAGACATGCCTGTGTGCCAGGGAGCTGATCACTAAGTACACCATAAAGTCACACATGTCCTGCCCTAAAAACAAGGCATTGACACTTTTCTGTGAGCCCAAATCTCTCTGGAGCATTAACAGTGGGTGGACCCCAATATCTCATTTAGGCTGTCCAGCGTCTGGGCTAGCACAGGCAGGGATGGGTCTGCTGTTGCTAAGCAGGATGTTACAGCCGGGGCCAGCCCAACAAAGGTTCTGCCACATTCCTTGTCAGGACAGAGATCAGGATCACCCCATGCCAGAGGTATCTGGAACAGCTGCTGGGTGGCAACGTGAGATAGCCAAACAGAAACCCACATCCATCTCCGAGCCACAGCTTTCCCTTGCCTACCTGCAGTGATGCCACTGCCATTAGATTTAGGCAGCCCAAAGATGACCCCAAAGAGTTGTGCTGGTGTGATAGCCACAACAACACTGTGCTGTGCCAAGGCCACAGCATCCCCAGCAGCAATCACTTCCAAACCCAGCACTGGGTACCACACCACAGGTATCTGCATCATGCTACAGCAGGTGCTCTGGATCCCCGTATTCCCCATAGCACTGATGTCTGCTCCCCTACAGCCTCCTGGTGTGCCCCCAACACTGCAGCCATGGCCCCTGGACAGGAGCATTTAGTACACCACAGCTGCAAGAAACATGCTCTTATTTAAGCTGCAGCCACTAGAGGGTAATCCAGCCCTCCGAGTTAGATCAGCTCCTTGCTTTGATGCAGTGGGCAGCAGGTAAGTGCCTGAACCCCAGCGAATAATCACCAGGTGCCTATGGACAGCCCCTGCCTAAATCAGCATCCATGGCTAGCCAGAGAGCCCTCCTGGGTACCACCGAGCTGCTGGACCAGCAGAAGGCATCCGGATCCATCACCACGCACTGGGATGCAGTGGTGGCTCTGTTTCTTCCCCTTGGATGCTGCTGCTTTTCCAGCTGATTAAGACTAGCACAAAATAATAACACTAATAATGAAATAACATTTTAAACCCCCACCATAACCCTGAAATCTTCATTAATTATGAATTTCGCATGGCAACCGTTACTAAGAGAGTCTCCTCTGAAACTGATGTTCAAAGAACTTTACATCGAATCTTCAAACAGCTGAGAAGGTTCAAGCTACAAAGTCGAAGCATCTGTTGCTTTCCATGCATTTTTCAGTGGGGAGATCAGAGAGGAGAAAAAAGTGTACAAAATAATCCTGGTTCTGCTTTATTATTTAAATACAATGACAGCCCATGATATACACTGTACCCAGAAAGGGAGAAAGCAAGGGTTACACAGTCCTACCTACTGCAGCCATAAATATAGTACGCTGCTGTTGGCGTTAAATTTAGCCCTTCTGGGAAGTGCTGCATTAACAGCCCTGGGGGATGAAGTCTAAAACAGGCAAAGAAGGGCAACTTTGCAGCAGAAACAATACAGTCACATCCCTCCTCCCACTAACGTGTGAAGCCTGGCCCTGGTGAGAACATCAGGAGGCAAGGCAATGGGGTGCACCTCGCGTCTGATTCCATCTCCCTTCATCCCAGCCAGCGAGCACAAAGGGATATCCTCTGTGCCTGGGGGGAGCACTGAGCAGGCTTCAAACACACTTCCTGCATCCAGCTTTTTGCCCCAAGGGATGCTAGGGATCTATAGACCGACCCCTCTTCCCACCCAAGCAGTTCCCATCCAATGAGGACTCCACCAGACCTTCCGTATACTAGACTTCTCACCTGAGAAGAAATGGCATCTTTTCACCCAAACCTGACTCCTTCAAGCAACAAACCAATAACCAACATTCCCATCCGTTTCAAAGTGTTGGGTGCCCCTCAGGATCAATGGCACCTTTCAGTGGAATGCTGACAGGTTTTGTTCAACAGGAAGAGGACGTTTCCAGCAACGTTTGGATGGAAGGCCTCAATTCAACACACGGCACAGCAGCCTGTAGCCAAGGTACCCTCAGAAGTGTGACCCAGAAGTTGGCAGGTCCCTGCACTTGTGGTGCTTCAACTGCTTTCCCTGGAGCCTCGAGCATTGCTGCATTGGAAGAGTCATACCTGGGGAGAGGTTAGCCAGCAGAAAGCCTTTTTTCACTGTATCAAATCTCTGCTGTCTCAGGCAGAGATATATTACCCCTTAATACACATAAAACAGATAAAAGGGGGCCTATAGGGATGCAGGGGAGGGTCTCTTCATTAGGGACTGTAGTGATAGGACAAGGGGGAACAGGTTCAAACTGAAACAGGGGAAGTTTAGATTGGATATGAGGAAGAAGTTCTTTACTGTAAGGGTGGTGAAGCACTGGAATGTGTTGCCCAGGGAAGTTGTGAATGCTCCATCGCTGGCGGTGCTCAAGGTCAGGTTGGACATAGCCTTGGGTGGCATGGTTTAGTGTGAGGTATCCGTGCCCATGGCAGAGGGGTTGGAACTGAATGATCCTAAGGTCCTTTCCAACCCTGACCATTCGATGGTTCTATGATTCTAAAAGCAAAACTTCGGATTTGGGATTCAAATCCCCCTAAAAGGAGCATGGGGTGGGCATGGAACAGACTGACCGGCTCCCCAAAGCCTTGTAAACCTCAGGCTCATGACCAAGCCCCACTCCCTGCCTCAGACCCATCCTCAAGCATCAAAACTTCCCTCAAGGCACAGTCTTTTGCTACCGCAGTGAAGGTGAGAACCTCCCCCTTCCAGTGGGAAGGTGTCAAACTCCTTCGAGGAGGCTTTTTGTGCCCGGAGAGCAGAGCTTTCAGCCCCGGTTCATTTGGAGGCAGCTGCTGTTGGCTCAGCACAGGCAAGGATGAATTACTAAATACTCCTCCTAAAGGCATGTAAAATGTCCTGGTCGTGATCACGCTGAACTCCTGGCCATCCTCTTGTTTCCAGTGTAATTTGTCATTTCAATTTGGGCCCCGACAGTTCAGCAGCCCCTGAGGCTTGGTTGGGTCAGGAGGATCACAACAAGAGGAGGAACAAGGAATTCATGCTTTCAGAGTGCTCCATCCCAGCTCCCATCTGGCCCAGACCCACCTGAGCCCCTCAGGCTCCATCATCTCCTGCCCCTGTGCCCAGCCAGTAGCAGACAGAAGCAGAGGCTGGATCCAGTGCAGATTCCTTCCTCCCCAGGCAACACGTTTCAATTACCACCGCACGGGCTTCCAAGTGAATTCATCAAACTGGGCCTATAAAGCAAATTGAATAATCTCATGCTTCAGACCTATAAAATATAAGTATTATATTTGAAAGTGCTTTGACAAAGTAATAAAGACAGAGAGTGAGGGAAAGGAGCGAGGAGAACAACCAGCTCCCGGTTAGTGTGCGTTGGAGCTGAATCCCATCCACACCTTGCTTCAAGGCACCTCTCCACCCTGGGATCCACTGTGGTGCATCTGATCAGGAGACTGCACAATGGGGATGGACAGCTGGTAAACCTGAAGGTATAAGGCTGCTGGATCACTCGTATTGTCCAAGACCAATCCCCTCACTGCTGAACCTCCAAAACCAAGACCTGGAGGTAATGGAGACCTGACAGGAGTTAGACACCCATCGCTTCCGGCAGATTGAAGCCATTCCCCTTCTCCTGTCCCTACAGGCCCTCATCAGGTTTCCTGTAGCCTCTTTAGGCACTGGGAGCTGCTCAAAGGTCTTCCCAGAGCCTTCTCTGAAGCGCTCCAGCCCTCACAGCATCCCTGTGGCCTCCGTTGGACTCATCCCAACAACTCCACATCCCTCTTCAACCCACCTTCCACTCGGTGTTTCCCTATGTAAACCAGCCCGCCAAGCTGGGAGGTGATGGAGCGGGGTGGTAAAACCATCCATCCAGCCCTTCAGAACATTCAAACTCATTATCCAGCCTCCGAATTCCCACTGTAAGCTCCCACCACAGCAAAAGCCCCTCCAGCCCAGGCAGACATCAGACCCCTCTCCACTCTTGTTACTTACTCTCTGCTCGCTGCCTTCCTTCCGCCCCAGTGCTCCCGCTGCTCACACATCCCTGCTCTGCCTTTAACCCCGCTTTGGTTTAGGGTCTGATTAACACTTGATGCTGAAGGGTTTCGCCATCAAAAGCCTTTGTTGCTATGGTAACTTGGGGGGGGATTATCCAAACCAAGGCGTCCAGCTAGCGCGGGGTCAGCAGGATGGAGGAGCCTCCAGGGATGCTCCATGGGGTTCCCATGCCTCCTCCCCATCACCAATTACTGCAGAAGAGAGCCAACATCCTGCTGCACTCTTTAGCTTCCTCCCTGTGTTAACACCACCTCACAGACTCTTCCCCCCCTTCCCCACCTCCTTTTCTTTCTCTTTTTGCTCCATGTGTCACTAATTTTACTCATTTTCTGAGTTTGTCTGGAATAGTAAAAGATTTGATTAGAGCGTTCCCGGTTTTAATTGTAATTAGGACAGTCATTGTAGGAGCTATAAAAGGAAATTGGGCTGCTGCTGAGTGGAAGAGCCCCTGAGAGAATAGGAGCTGTGAAGGGAGAACTTCGTTCATGAAAAAGATGGGGGGGAAAGTCAGTTTGGGAAAGAGCTCACACTGAGGCTCAGAGGAGTGTGACCCAAAGGCAGCTGGGGATGCCACAAAGCATGCACCCAAGGGGTCTCAGCATGGGCTATGAGAGCTTCCTCCCTGCATGACCTTGGGAGAAGCAGTTCTGCTCTTGTGCCTCAGTTTTCCCCTCTGAGACCAATCTGGGTGGTTGGTGAGTTAAGGACTGACATTGCGATGTACATCGGGTTCCCTTGTGATGGAGGTGAGCATTGAAATAAGCCCATCACTTACCAGGAAACACCTTGATGGTGGCACTGCGGCTGCGCTGCCCTTGGTCACCACCCAGGTCCTGGGGTTGGACACTGGACATTCCTGCTTTGTTCCAGCAGAGGGAAGGTTGGGTCAAACCCATGGCAGAGCTGATACTGCGGGAAGAACACCTACAAACAGCCTGTGCACACTCAGACCGGCCACCACCTTCAAAGCCCTTGGGGAAGTGGGGGTCCCCCAGCCCATATTGCTGGCCACATGCACCAGGCGTATAGTGGGGAAGCACTGAACCATTGGGGACCACAGGCACAGGCTGTGCCTATGGCTGTTTCTCAACTGACTTCATGGCATGAAAGAATTGCCCTTGATGGTCCTGGCAAAGATTCCCAGCCATGGTCACCACCAACCCCTCCAAAGGGAGAGCCTCGGAAGAGTGGGAGCTGGCAGTGCTATGCATGGAATAGCATCGCTTCCCTCTGCCCCACAGCTTTGCAGGGTGGACTAACAGCATCTCCTGAGCTGCTATAACTTCCCAGATAAATCAATTTCCCCTTTCCCTGCCCTCATTCCATAGGGGGAGACGGTGTTTTCCTGAAGCCATCGTTCCTTTCAGTTAAGAATTCATGGATTGCTCTTTTCTTCCCTCTTCCCAGGGGCTCAAGAGAAACTCAATCCTCGCTTTGAGTGGGAAGAAACCCCCCTGTCGCATCCTTCAGCTTGCAGGACCATGTGATGCTGCCCTGGCCTTTCCCATCCTGAACCCAGCATATGGCCTGATGCTCACAGGTCATGTTAGTACTCTAGCTGGGGTTTAGCTTACATATCATATTATGTCAGATCGTATTGCATTACATTGTATCTCATCATCTCATATTATAGCAATAATTATAGATTCCATATATGCATTATCAATAGATATTTTAATTATATAGCATATTAATATAGATTCTATAGATCTATTATATTTCTTCAATAGACATGTATTATATTTCTATATATCTCTTATGTATGAGAGCTGAAAGCCTCTCTCCTGTGGGAAGGGGTTGCTCCCCAAGATACCCAAATGTGGGGCACATCCTTTTCATGCAGGATTATGGTTAGAACTTGATGAGCTTTAAGGTCCTTTCCAAACCCTTCTATGATTATAGAGACCCAAAGCAGGAGAGCATCTCCTGAGGCTGGAGAGGACAAGGAGATGCGCAGGGAAAGCGCAAGGCCACAGAGATGGTGCAGGGATAGAGGTGTGCAAAAAAGACCTTCAGACCCAACACTGGTGCCCTGGGATGTGCCACTCACCTGGATCCCAAGTTGCGGTGATGCGATGCCATGGGGCTTCCCTGAATCTCAACACAGGGATTAGCATCACCTCAAGCAGTGGCATGTGTCATCTGTTGAGAGGTCCGCATTTGATCCTTTAATCAAATAAGGTGCATCTGTGGGTTACACGATCGCTCGCGGGCCTGGATAATCTTTTCCTGCTTAGCCCTGCACTAGAGCTGAGGAGGCAAACAAAGACGTTTGTAGCTGTCGTTGGAGGCCCTGGCTTCATTCCAAGAGCTTTTACTACTTGGGAAAAACGGGTGCAATTTGTATCAAGGAACACCCTGGCCATGGTGAAATAAAGAGATTCATTTATTTGGCCAACCAGGAGGTTTTTAAGCTTCCGTTCCCTGATAAAACAATAGAAGAAACATTAAGGGGGAAGATAAAGCACAAAAATCCTGCAAAGGGCTCAGAGTAAAGCCACAAAGCAAATGTGAAATCCACTCTCAAACCTCCATCAACCACCCAACTGCGAGCAACTGCAACAGCCCCAGGGCTGCTTCTGGGGTGCAAACAGCCCCAGCTCCATATCCCCATCCCCACACATGTACCCGGCATCCTGGTACAATGGATCCATCCACTGCTCCCTGGAACATCCCTTCCCAAAGCCACCCGCTCCTGCATTACCTCAACACAGAGGCGAGACACGGGCTGTAGCAAAAATGTTTAATCTCTCCTTGATGCGTGTGGTTATTTACAAGTACTAAATCTGAAGACCATTAAAATAGGAAATAGCAGGATATTTACACGCTCAAAGGGCGGTTGACCAGCCACGCTGGCCTGTTGCTTCAAGTCTGAAACAATCACAGAAAGGTCATCAGGACTCCCGATTATTAGCATCATTATTACTATTATTATCATCACCTTTTTCCCCCATTCCATGTTTGAAAACTATTAAATCTCTGCCTTGCGCTGGGTCCACGCTTGGTTTCCCGTTGCTTTCCTAAAGGACAGCTCGTTGTGCGCTTTGGTCGGGAGCAGGGAGCCCATGGGGGGATTCCACCATCCATTCCCCTGCTCCCTATCCCCAAGCCCTGGGGGTGACACAGGGCTCCTGGGGACACCAGGGGTGCTTCCAGGCTGCACTTGGGTTTGAACCCCAAACTGAAGAGAAAAGGCAATGTGAGCAGAGGAGGGCAGGGAGGGACCGCAGGAGCTCCACAGAATGCAGGCTCAGGGCTGGGGATGCTTCACCTTATGGGTGATACCACCAGTAAGAAGAGTCCTGGCACTGCTTCCTAGCCTCTCCCTGCCTTTCCTAGTTCCTAGGCAGGGTTAGACAGGGATGGCCAGCCTGGCCAGGCTGAGGGGAGGAAGGACAGGCTGCCTGGCACGATTAAGGACACTGGGCATCATCACGTGAAAGGCAAAGGTAGCACCAAGGAGCACCGGAGGCTGCGGGCAGCATCGCAATGCCAACCTCACCAACCACCCATCAGAGAGCAAAAGGACCCAGGATGGGTGGGGATGAGGGGTACTGGGGGCATCCTTTGGTGGAGCAAACTACAAACACCCCAAAGCTGCACCAGGAGGAAGCCAACGGGAAGCCATCCCCAGGACCACACCACGGGCTCTCAGCATCGCTATGGGGTGGGAAGAGCCAAGCCACAGCACAAGGGGAGCCCAAAGAGCACAGCCATACCACAGCACTGCCAGCATGACCCCCAAGGACCTCCAAATCCAACCTGGGCCCACCACGGCCAAGAAACTCACCTGTCCCTCCAGCCTGGCTGAGGGGGCACCCACAGAATCACAGGATGGATGAGGGAAGGGACTACCACATCCAGTCCAACCTCCCTGCTCAAGGGTCACCCAGAGCACATTACTCAGGGTTTTATCCAGACAACTCTTGAGTACTACACCAGGGAAGGAGCCTCCACAACCTCTCCACGCACCTACCCCAATGCTGCCACCCTCACAGTGATGTTCTTCCTTATGCTCAGGTGGAGCTTCCAGCAGCATCACTGCTGGCAAAGCAATGGGCCAATACCCTCTGTTCTTACAGTGCTTCTAGCCTTCGTTTGTCAACAAGGAATGCTCTTAGCAACCCATCTCCATCCCTCCCACCAGCAGTGGGGAGGGTCGCACCATCTCCTCTCAACCACCACAAAACCCATACCTCTCATTCCCTCAAACCAAAGCTCCCCAAGATGCTCAGCACCGCACCAGGCAGGACCAAGGCTGCTTTCAGGAACACTTAAAGCCACCTCTCCTCTTCCACCGGATCACAACAATCACTGATGCGCGGCCACCATCCTCCAGGCAATACCCAGGACCCTCCACCAATGCCCTAAGGAAGCAGCTTTGGGACTACCATCAAAGTGAGCCCCAAGCGCCCCTCTGCCCCATGGCAGTGGGTGTGCAAAGGACCCCCCAAGGGGGATGCTGGCAGCCAGCAGTGGCCGCTTACAGCTGTCCTTTAAGGCTCCCAAATAGCCCATTTGAGATGCGAACCTCTGAGGACTTTTGTTGCCTTTGTCTTTTGATTCTTTTGGACAAGAAAGTGACAAATTCATCCAAAACGAAAGGAAAAGCAGGTCTAAAGAAAGCTCTAACAGTCAACACTTGCGGGGAGGGTGTTTCATAGGGTCTTTTTTCTTCTGGTCCTTAAAAAGATCAACTCAGACTAAAACCTAGCACAGTCATGCAACAGCCCACGGCTCCCAAGAATCCAGCCACAGCTCGGGGATCGAAGGGCCACAGTCCTCACTTGTGCAGACACAGCTTGGCCGTTGGGGTTGGGTCAATGGTTGGCTTTTCCTCCGTTATCCTTCCGACTCCGCATCTTCTTCCATCGCCTTCAAACGAAACCAAACCAAACGAAATCGCAATGGAGTGAGAGATGTGCGGGCTTCAAACGCTCACTCTGCGGCTGTGAAAGGCCCCGAAGTGTCTTCCAGAGCGTTTGGTAGCTTTTCTGGAGGCGTTTGCTTTAAACTGGCTGTGTAAATTCATTCCATGGTTATACTGGTTCCGTTCTCCTTCAGTAACTATACAGCACCCCACTGGGGCACGAGAATTAGATTGTAACCACATATATATATATATACACACTTTATTTTTTTATCCTTTTTAATTAAAAACTTCATTATTTCTCCCTCTCCCCCCCCTTAATTTGTGATTTAAGGGAACGGACAGAAATCAACTGGGCTTCTTCCCACTTGGATTTCGACAGCCACTCGCTCCTGGCAGAGTCTGGCTCCGTGCACCATGGGCTGGGCAGCGATGGGAGCTCTTGGTACGGGAAAGGAAAGGGTTTTGCTCATGGTTTTGGGAAGTTTTTGGTCACCTGCTGCTGTCTGGAGCAGCGTTCAGCACCTTTGCATCTCTGGAAAGCACAAACCTGCGAGGATCCGACGCTCCCAAGAGGGCGGCTGAGGGAGACCACGGGGTTCCAAGTGAACCCCCCGGCAGGATGGAGGTGGTGGAGGTGAAAGGGGGTGACAGCGAGGAGACAAAGGGGGAGAGGGAAGGAAAAGACAGAGAAAGAAAGGTCAGTGTGGGGCGTGAAGTCCTGCACACGTGTGGGCTTCCCGGGTGGACAGCCCCATGCAGCCGAGCATCCCAGTCCCTTGGTGGGGGGGCCAACCGGAGGGGTTTGCCATGGGGATCCCGGTTGGGAGATACTAAGGAGCTGCCTCCTCTTTCCCCAGCATCAGCACAAAAAGATGACGGGGAGGCAGAAAACATAAAGAGGCTTCATTAAGGCCGCTCCAGCACCACGGGATCTGCTATAAACCCCAGGTTGGCTCTGCATGGACCCCCCCCAGCAGCTCCCAACCCTCAGCATTGCCCCATGGGCAGCGCTTCCAAGACCTCCCCACGGCCAATGGGCTGGGAAAACAGGGATGAGCCCAACAAAACACTGACCACCCCATAGTGATCCACCAGGAAAAGTAAAAGCCAACCTCAGGACCACCTTTCCTCTCTGACCCTGACCTCCAGACCCATTCCAGCAGCATTTCAATAAGAGCATCTACTCAGCTAACGAAAGTCCCACTTTTTTTTTTTTCCTATTTTTTTGTGTTTTTTCCACACTAAACAACATTCAAATAAAACATGGCACAGGACGTAGTTCAGAAATACCAAAGCTCAGGGATTCCTCCCTTTCCTGCCCACCCCAAACCTCCCCAGCATCACTCCTTTAGCTTAGGTTTTAAAACCATTTTTTGTTAGTTCATTGCAAAAATTTAGTAGAATATTGGTGGGGATTTTTCTTTTTTTTTAATTTTCCCCTCCTTTTTTTTTTTTTTTTGTTATTTTCTCTTTAAATTAAAAATTTTGTCTCGTGTAAATTGTGCAAATGTAGCAGTTAACACTAGCGGCAGAAGGCCAGAGAGAGAGGGAGAAGGGGGGAGAGACGGAAAATCAGAGAGGAAAAAGAGGGGAGAGGGGATGGACAGCAGGAAGAAGGAGGGGAGAGCAAGTCAAGTACAGTAAAAACAGGAGCCCACCCCCCTCCCTCCAACCAAAGCAACAACAACATCCCAAAGCCATCCTCAAGCCCCACCATCCCGACCCTCCGTCTTCGTGGGCTCTGCCCGGGCAAGGGATGCCCAGCGGGTCCATGGGGCAGGCAATCCCCCTTGTCATCGCCTCTCTGCAAGGTCCCTGCTGCATCCCCGTTGAACTTGGGGGTGTGTGGTTCGTGTGTGTGGGTCAAGGGGGTGTTATCGCCGCTGCCATCGGGATGTGGATTGGGGTTTGATCCGCTGGAGCACGAGGTTTCCTTGTTCGGTGGTGGGAAGCGTGCGGAGACGCGGCGGCTCCGTGGGTCTGGCTGCTTCCAGCCCCAAAGTCTTCTTCTGGCCACGGGTGCCTCGGTCAGCTCCGTGCTGCCGCCACCGCTGCCCCGGTGCTGGCTCCGCACCGCCGCCGTCTCAGCTGCTTAAGGCCATTGTGTCTATCGCCTGCTCCAGCTTACTCCTCAGCCGCTGCCGCCGCGCCTGCTCGTCCTTCTCCAGCGCAGCCAGGATCTGCAGAAGGAAGAAGAGAGGGTGAGGAAATGCCTTCCTCCACAAACAGGATCCTCGTCGTCTGTGGTTGCATTGGATCAGCACTGCGTGGGGATGCGGTCCCCATGGGAAGTGGGGTGCATTTGTTCCCATCTCTAACAGGGAAAGGAAAGGGGGAAAGAGGCACTAAGTGAAGGGTACAGCCCCGAGTGCTGCCTTCCATCTGCAATAACACCAAGGACCTGTTGATACTCATGAGAAGCCAATTTGCACGTAGGGAAACACTAAAAACAATCATCCACCATCAAATGGAGGGTGGACCCCAAACCCAAGTCAACAACACCTTCCCACCGTGTCCATGTCTCCAACAAGCCTATAACATCCTAGAGAGGCAGGGGCTGCGTTTCACTGACCACAGTCGAGCCACAAACTGGCTCCACAAGCACAAAAAGACCAATGTATGAGCTTTCAGCTGACACCAGTGGTAAAACCCCACTTACCTCTCCACGTGGTGGACAATCAGGGGTACTGGGATAATGGAGTGGGACACCAGATGGATGCACCAGCAAAGTCTGCCTCACCGGGACCCTCAGTCCTGTGCAAGGAGGTCACCCACAAACACCCAAGGCTGACTTTCCTCCCTTGAAAGCCCCTTTCTCTAAAGATGCTCCTGTCTATGATGACAGACCAAAGGATGAAGGGACGGTCCCCTGCCCCAGGCCATGCCCCAAGGGCTGGGGCAGGATCAGCAATAGCAGGAGGGTGGAGGATGAGGCTCAGAGTGAGGAGAAGAGGGTAATGAAGCATAACCCAAAGGGCCAGTTGCCCTAAGCACCAGGAGTCTCGCCTGACTGACGTGATGCCAGCAGAGCAGAGAAGCTGCTTTATAAAACCAAACCTGACACAAATCTCATCTCCTCCAGTGAGCTGGTTGGGAGAGCAAATTTTTGTGCAATTAAATATCAAGGCATCCGTCAAAGGGGACTTGATTAACCATTTCATTGGCTGCATAATTGGAAACAAACTGTTGGATAATTAATAGACTTACTAGGAGGCAGGCAAAGTCCATCAGGAGCCCTATAGGTAACTTCTTAATGGGGAATTGGCTCCCTTTGATTAGGAGCTGCGGCAGCACCGGTGGCTGAGGAGCAGCATTGCTGTGTGTGCAGCATCCCGCTCTGTCATGCTCCAGGCCTGTGCCAGGCTTTTTGGGATAGGAGCAGTCTGCTCCCTGTCTGCTGGAGCACCGAGGGATGCCCGATGGAGAATATCTCCCCAAAGGAAAGGGGAAAGATGCACCTTGACATCCGCATCAGCTTCCGACAAGGGGGGAAATCATCAGTGAGAACCAGGCACTGATTTATCTCCCCCGGCAGCAATGACCCTGCGGTGCAGTTCATAGACTCATAGATCTGGCTGCCCCAACCCTGCAGTGCTCAAGGCCAGGTTGGACACAGGGGCTTGGAGCGCCCTGCTCTAGTAGAAGGTGTCCCATGGCAGGGGTTGGAGCTGGAGGAGCTTTAAGGTCCCTTGCAACAGAAACCATTCCATGATTGAAGGATTCTACCACAAACCTCCTGCCAGGCTCACTCCCCACCATCCATCCTCACAGCCTGTCAGCTGTCATGCCACACATGGAATAAAATAACTGTAATAACACACAGAAATCAAACCCCACGTGCTTGAAAAGGTGCCTGAGCTGCAACCAAATGAGACTGGTCTGAGAAGTGGAAGAGAAGCCTATTCCCCCCCCCCTTGCCTCCCACCTCTCCCAATCAGACAGCTGTATCCCGGGATGCTGAGCTGCCAAAAGGGTCACAACCTGCCCCTGCACTGATATGCCCCTCTTATCTCAGTCTTATGGGATCCTGTGCTGAGCGTAGAGACAGACCCAGGTTTGTCACCTGCTGCAAGGAGCCAGGACCACTGATTACCACGATGCAAGAACCCAAATGAAAATTAATTATGATTTTCATTCACAGCCAATGACAGCACATTATTGCTCTGAACAACAGGAAAAATTATTCTCTCCCATTTTGCATCAAAGAGGGTGCAATCGGGCTGCATATAATTGTGCTTAATGAATGAAAACAAACAAAGGGAACAGCTGCCATTTATTAATCCCATTACAAATAACAAGAGAAGTTCCTGAGAGCTGTGAACACACTTGTGATGCTCGGAGAGCAAGACACTCAACACATGTCAGGCATTCGTCAGTGGGCAAGAAGAGGACCTGTGCCCCTGCAGAGCACCTCATTAATGCCCTATGGTCCCATCCCAGCTCTCACGCAGGGCTTGGAGACCCTATGTAAAGCCTGGGGGACAATGGCTGAGGGATGGTGGCTGCCACCCTCCAGGCTTAGGATGCTCCAAACTGCTCCTCTTCCACTCTCAGAGTGGACATAGAGCTGTCATCTGTAGAACCCTAAGACTCCCTCGCAGCCAACTCATCACACAGAGCTATGGATGCTTCCAGATTGTGCCACCTCAAGTTGGCTGGGGAGCGGCACAGGTGTCCCACCAGCATGGTCATAGAACCATGGAATGGTTTGGGTTGGAAGGGACCTTAAAGCTTCTCCAGCTCCAGCCCCCTGACAAAGGCAGGGACACCTTCCACTAGAGGAGGCGGCTCTAAGCCCCAACCTGGCCCCATCCAACTTGCCACTGGGCATCAGTACACAGTCATCAACCCTACGCTGATCATCACTCAGCACCTTCCCATGCACCAGGGTTTCCTCCCATCCCTGCATGCAAGACAGATTCTCCTTCTTCTCCTCACTCCTGCGGAGCACCTGATCCCACATGGACTTTGGCCATGATGGTCCCAGCACTGACCTTAGACCCAGGGGCCAGATCTGCTATGACCAGCTTGTGGACTTCCTAAATTCACACATCCAAGAGGCACTGGAAGATGCCTCTTGGGATTGCTGCAGGGTACGATGGGGATCCCATTTCCTCTCCCACCTCCAAGCAAGAAGTTCCGACACTCTATCATCTAAATAAGCTACTGTTCAAATGCAGTCGTCAATCCCGTTTATTGGGACAATAAACCCACGCTATCACGTTATATCTATAGATCCATATTTTACTGTAGTTACATATTTCATTGCTTTAATAAAAAAGATGCTGGATGTGGATCTGAGCAGTGCTTTATGAAGTTAATTTGTATAAATTACAGCAGAGGGGGTTTTAACCATTCTTCCCGATGTTCACAAAGCACTGAGGAGGCCACCACATCCTCCAGCATCCATGGGGAGAAGAGACAGATACTGTCTGCATTCCACGGCACTGATACAGCCGCTGTGCCAGTGGATACAGGAAATTTGAAGCCCCGTGGAACTCATGGATAGAAAAATGAGTGTTTCATATAGTACTCAAAAAAGATGGGAATGAAGTGCTGCCTACTCCAGTGCCTGGCTCCACACCTCTCAGACCCATCCATCCCCATCAGACCAAGCACAGACACAGACTAAGCTGCTCTCTTGCATTCCATGGGGTGTTTTTCCATAGGGACATGGCTATCTCTTACCTCATCCTTGTACTTGGTGATGTAGGAGTAGATCTCGTGCAGCGCACTCATGCTGTTGAACTGGCTGAGGTGTAACCGTGACTGCTCCGCCAGGTACGCGCTCATGTCCTGGTCGCTGATCGCTGGCATTTTAGCTATATCTGCATAATATCTGCAGGGGGAAGCAGGAGAGAGAGTCAGAAGCAGGGACACATGGAAGGATGGGTCCCCATGGTGACACTCACCAAGAACAGCCACTGGAGAGGCAAGGTGAAGGGCCTCCAAGCAGCGGCATACAGCAATCACCCCCTCTAACACCACTGCTCATCCAGAGGTCTCCATGAGCTCCACGGATGGGTCAGCATCATTAGGAACATGCTCCTGATGGAGCAGCATCCACCCCGGCTCACCATGATGGGCAGCAGGAGCTGTTGCACTCAGGGATTTCCCACCCTCTCCTAAACCACACATTGTTCCTCTTTCCCATCTCATTGGTATGTTTTGTCACCCAACTGCATCCACCAGCATCCTCCACGCCTGCAGCAACAGGCAAGGCTTTGCTTCTCCTAAGGCTGCTTTGGTTTCAATTCCACACCAGATGAGTTCACTCCAGCCCTCTTGAAGAAGAAACGTTCCCCACAGCAAATGAGGCCTGGCTACTCCTGCCACCTGGAATTACAGAGTGCCAAGTCTCCTCCAGGTTTGCGTTACTCCTCACGGCTCCTCACTCAGTGAAGTTTCTGGTACAGTGATTAGCATCATTAGCATCATCAGCTGAACGCTGAGATGGAACAAGGCTGAAGCACTTGGGTAGGAGCAGATGGCAGCAAGACCACTTGAGGAGATGAATGCAAGGATCCACTCCATCCCACAGCGCTGCATTCACACAGCGCTAAAATACTGGGGCAGCTTCACAAGGAGGCTCATTCACACCCACAAAGTGATGCGGGAGGTTTCCTGGATGCTGCCAAGAACACAGTGGTCTGAGGTGAGGCCCTGACTAAAGCAGGCACCAGAAGAACAGCTACGCTGCTACAGAGGTCACCCCCAGTGACACCTCCTAAAGCTGACAGCACTTCTGCCTGTGCTGAGGAGTATTAGGGACAATTTGCCCAGCCCTTCTCCATTCCAGCTAGCAAAGGAGCTCCTCCTGGCCACCCTTTAACCCTGTGAAGGCCACTGGGGAAGGGACTCAAGGGAGAGGAAGGTACAAGGGAGATCTGCTTTTGTGGCTGCCACAGGATGTCCAGGTAACGTGCAGCAGTTTCACGTTCTGGGTTTTACCATGACCCAAAGGACAGCAGGAAGCCAGCCATTTCTGAGAGCTGGGCTGGTTCAGCCTGGAGAAGAGAAGGCTCCTGAAGGGGAGACCTTAGAGCGGCTCCAGTGCCTGAAGGGGCTCCAGGAACCTGGAGAGGGGCTTTGGACAAGGGATGTAGGGACAGGGCAAGGGGAATGGCTTTAACTGCCAGAGGGGAGATGGAGATGAGGTCTTAGGCACAAGTTCTTCCCTGTGCATAGGGTGCCCAGAGAAGCCGTGGCTGCCCCATCCCTGCAGTGTTCAAGGCCAGGTTGGACACAGGGGCTTGGAGCATCCTGCTCCAATGGAAGGTGTCCCTGCCCATGGCAGGGGTTGGATCTGGAGGAGCTTTAAGGTCCTCCCCCAGCACAATACACCCTGTGGTTCTATGGTTTTAACAGCAGCTCTATTTGGAGGGCATCTCCTAGGTTTCTCTCCCAAAAGGATAACATTCCCAAGTGCATCAATTTGCAGTCAGTAGCACTCCAACCTAAACCTTTAACACTGCATTAATTCAGCAGGGCAGGAGATCTCTCATCTGCTAACAGTGAAGGTGGAGGGTGATGGAAGGAGTCAGGGGACCAGCTCCTCTCCCTGCTCCCCAGCACAGTGACAACAGCCCAAGCACTGCCTCAGAGCATGTACTGTCATGAGGATCCCAGATGAGATGTTCTGATGGATGAATGATGGGAAATTGTAACTTCAGCAGAACCTGTGTATTTTGTTGTCATGCGGAAAAGGCTTCTCCAGTCCAACAGTGATTTCTCACTGCTCTTTGAAAGCAGCCAAGGGAGATGTTAGCAATTCCCCAGTACAGACCAAGTTTTTACATCAGCAAACATCAGACAGCCTAAGGAGGTTGCTTGTAGCACCCCTTGAGCAAGCCAAACATCTCTAAGAAGCAGTCATTTCAAGCTCATTTGAAGAGACAATCACATGAAAGCATCATCTCCCAAAGAAGATCACTTTCTGCAAGCATCGCTATAGTCCCTCTTCAGCCAAGAGGAGTCCTCCCAAAGACCCAGGTCCCCTCACCCACATATATCCCCTGTTAAGTCCTCCAGATGAAGCAAGGAGCTATTGCCCAACCTACTCACCTTTCTACCCAGCTCTTGTAGTTGGGGATGTCCTTGGCATACAGTAGCTTGTTGGAGGGAGAGTCTTTTCCTAGCTTGTGCTCAGAAGTTGAGCAGGAGTCCATGAATGTCTGAGCCACCACGGATAGGCAGGCATCAGTAATACTGTTCTTGTGAATGTCGAACACAAACTGGGGGTTCTTAATCACATTCACCCAAAAACGTAGAGGTAGACTGAGGGAGGAAGGAAACGGGAGTCAGCGTCTGAACCAAGCTCTGCAGGGGCACACATCACAGTATGTACCTCCAGATGTGGAAAAGGGGCTCTCCATGACCCAGAATTGGGCACACTGTTTTTCCCAGCATCTCAGGGATGCAAACATCCCGGCCATTCCCCTCTGCCCAATCCCACATGGCCACAGCTCTCCATTCCTTAGCACTGCCAACGTCTCCAAAGGCAAACCAGGGCAGTGCAGATGCGCATCTTCTCCAGGGATGCACTCATCCTGAAGAGCCCGGGCTGAGCCCATGGATCAGACCAGCCGTGGTCCCCTCCTCTTGCATCCATGCTCCCTTTGCAGGCGCTGTGTGGCTTCTCACACATCTCCCGTGTCAGAGGAGGGATTTAACTGGACTCCTCAAGGGACTCATTAGCACATTTAACACCAGAAGAGAACTAAGCTAGCCTCAGATGCTGGAAATGAGGCTCTCAGCTGTGGAGGTCTCCTGGCCAGCCACCGACTGGATGTCTGCTGCATACTGACACACATGCCACCCTCTGTGCCTCCAATTCCCAATCCCACCGCCCCTCTCCTCCCCCAGGAGCATCTCTGGGTTCCCCCCATCAGGAAGCCTCTCGGCTCTGCCATTCCTCAGCACCAACACCCAGAAATGCTTTTATCTTAGACAAAACACACTTCATTCCTCAGGACTTTCCTAATGAGGGGACCGGGTACATGTACATATTTCATTTGTGAACGGAACAGCCTCAAGAAATGAGCTCCACACGTCGAATTAGCACCCGGAGATAAGCACAGGCATTAGGATGCAGGAGCCTGCATGCCCAGCCCCTGTGGAGCAGGGCTTTTTTATCCTCCTTTGCCTTTCACTCCTTCTTTTAATACAGAAAGCCGAGTTCCAAATCAGTTCCAAGCACTTCTGCGCTCTCGCATCTCCGTTTAAAAATGTTTCTTTTCCTGCCCTGCTAATTGCCAACAGTTACTGAACTACACAAAAGCAATTTGGCTGCCATTTAACAAATGTCAGACACAGGAATGTACGTACCCACCACCAGAAACAGCGGGATCAGAGAGGTGGAATCAGTGAGGCAGCAGCAAAGACTGATGTCAAGAGAGGGGTTTGGGAAGCAGAAGCTCCAGCCCTGGTCCCAGCATGGAGGTCTCATCAGCCACTCCATCCTGCTTCCCCATGGAGGATGCAGAGACAGCTTTACAGTGACTTTGTTAGGGCTGAGCAATGGGAGGGAGCGTGGAGACACCTCTAGGACAGGCGAGATGGGAATTGGGGCTGGCATCTCAGATGGAGAAAGCCTTTGCCCAAGGTGAGATGGGAAGGGAGCTGCTGACTCCAGCCATCAGGGGGAGTGTGTGGCTGGGATTTGGGGATGGAAGGGTGAGGAAGCGTTGCATTCCTGGGATTTTTGCTGCTGCAGGAAGGCACACGAGGGATTTACCCACCCCCAAAACACAGAGATATGGGCCTCTCTTGTCCTGGATCTATTCCAGACACATATTTCTGCTGCCTGCAAGGCGGGGTTGGAGGCATTGTTAGCTGTGATATCATTACCCCCCTGTCCCACTGCCCCTCTCCATTACCAGTTACTCTTCCAGGTGTGCCTGACATCGTAATCATTGATCTGATGCTTATCAGCTTGTTCATCCAGGAAATCAAACATGTACTTGATGGCGAGGGGCAGCGCGCTCCCACGATGCGCTGTGCTGAAGATGGTCTCAAACAGATCATCCACGAACTTCTGCAGGGTGCCCTGAGGAGGGGAAAGAGAGAAACACCACTCAGCACCGCCCAGCATGGGCAGGGAGGTGAGCCTGAACCAGAGGTTGGCCTTTAAACCAAATCCACTTCTATTCCTACCACCTGGATGAGAAGCACAGTGAGGTCCCTGTAACCCTACTGGTTTCTCAGTGGTTTATACTGGGAAAGACGGTGCAGGGATGCCTCCTTCACTGCATGATCTGACATGCTAAAAGCATACATATGGCATGGTTTACCCAGAAGAGCTGGGGCTGCCCCATCTCTAACAGTGTTCAAGGCCAGGCTGGAGCAACCTAGTGGAAGGTGTCCCCCTGCCCATAGGAGGGGCTGGAACTGGATGAGCTTTAAGGTCCCTTCCAACACAAACCATTCCATGATCCTATAAAGAAACTTACTGAGAACCCAAGTCCCTGCCCTTCCCCACTCAGTAGCTGTCTCTGGGCCGTACCTTGGTGGCCAACAGACGGGTCAGGTAGATTTCAGAGACCATCTTGCTGCCCCGGTCGCCCTCACGCTGGTCCATGTGGTCGTGGTTCTTCACCAGGTGCCAGAGCTTGGTGCCACTCTCCAGGTCGGGGGTGATCATGGGGGTCCGGGAGCGCAGGCTGTCGGGGCTGCTGGCTGTGCGCAGCATGCTCTCTGCAACACCGAGCACAGGGGATGCTCACACTCTGCCCGCCTCCATCCTGACACCATCCCCATCATCCCCCTTCCCACCATGCTGTGAAACAGGAGCTTTGCCATCAGCCACGGATTGGGAGCTCTGGTGGGACCATCCTTAGTCTACCAGGCTACATGCAAGGCCATGGTGGAAGGGATTCTGCATGCTCCCAACACACAGGTCCCAGGAACACAGATGTTTCCTGTGTCACTCTGAGCTGACCACACTATCCCCTTCCAAACCACGGCTGAAGCGCACTCGCCAGCACATTCGATGCGGTCCTCAACTTTGCTCATTTAAGTGCAAAGTGTCCCTGTGCCTATTTTAATTAGACTTCAGGGGGATTAAGGGGAGAGGATCCCTTAGCAGCAGCCACGACACGTGCGTTTCACCCCGAGTCTGACACAAAGAGATGCGCTGAGAGCATCCGCTCCCTTCCAGCACCAGAAATGGTGCAGGAGAGCTGGGGATTGAAGAACGCTGTTCACGAGAGCCACAGTTAATGAATCACCTGCCCTGTGCCTTGGTCTGCCAGCCCAGCCTGGCGCTGCCTCCCCTGCCAGCACAGCGGAGGGTGCCCCTGCGCGCTCACCGTATCTGCTGAGGGACTTGGTGAAGGTGGAGGAGTTGGAGATGTTGTATGCTGAGTTCTGCTTGGGCACCAGGGCCACCGAGGAGCCGTCCGTCACCTGCAGGCAGAGGTGGGATGAGAAAGGGAGAGGCAGCAGGGAGAAACCAGGCTGGGGATGAAGCTGCACTGCATCCCACCCAGGGGCATCCATCTCCAGCAAAGGAGACCTACGTATCCACTTCTAACAGCTCATGGGAAGGGGTCAGAGCAGAACACACCAGACTCCTTGGTGTGAAAATGGCCAAGATCAGAGCAGGAAACAGCCTCTGTGAGCCCTGGTGATGCTCTGTTTAATGAGCATCCTTGAATGGAAGGACATTCTTGAATGCCCTTCCTTAAATGGAAGGACATAAACACAGGTTTATATGTTTAAGCCATGGAACTTTCCTGTTGACCAGGAAAGTGGCTGTGGATCTCCTGACCATGAGCATGGATGAGCAGCACAGTTCAGAGACCCAAGCCCAGGCCCCGAGCAAGCTGAGGAAGGGTAAGAGATGCTCAGGCTCCAGGCAGCTGGTGTCTGCTCAGTGCTCTCCACCGTGGACAGCCCTACCTGGTAGTGGGCCAGGGTGTTCAGCCTCTTCCAGTCATTGTCAATCTTAGTGGTGACATCCTCGTCCTGCAGGATGATCCGGGCCATCCTGCCCTGCCGCCACTCTGTCCCCGGGAGGGAGAAGGGCCCTTGGTTAGTAGGTGATAGGAGCACAAAGCCAAGGTAAGGGTAAGAACACAATCTGGACATCAACAGAAGAGCCCTCCCACCACGCTCTGAACCCCAGGACTGATGGTTATCTACATGGTGCTGGGGAAAAGCCGTTTCCAAGTCCTCAAGGAAACACAGCATCCATTTGACCCTGGTGACCATTTCCTTTGCTTCTCTCCTCTCCAATCTCCTGCCCCTCCTTTAAGAACAAGACTATAAATACCATTCTCAAGTACTGCTGGCTCCCCTTGGCCCTCAGCCACCTCAAGCCTGCAATCCAGAACACAGCCAGAGCCAAGGAGGCTCCACTTCCCAACCTCTCCACCAGCAGGACCCACACTCTCATGCCACAGGTCCCCACACAGTCAACACTACCAGCACAGCAGAAGTGGGCTGGAGAAGCACAAATGCTCTGGTCCTGCCATGTACCTGAAGGAGATGTGGATCCCTCTGTTCTGAACAGGGGCTTTGACACTTCTGCTCTTTGTCACATCCCTGCTCCCCCCAACAAGGGCAGCGTTCGGCCTCTCTTACCCAGGTCCATGTCTCCGGCTTTGGGGCGTTGGGAATAGGGCACCCCCTTGTAGACAGCATCCAGCAGCTTCTCCTTCACCTGCGTGATGGTGTCGCAGTTCAGCACCTTGACGGGGATCTCTGGGGCGTTCTCATTCTCAGGGTTCACACAGTTGAGGGTCTGCACAGCACAGGGGGGCAGAAAGACTCCAGTGAGAAGTTGTGATGCACTGGCTCCAAGGGTAGGTCCAAAGACATGGGGCTACAGCTGTGCACAGCCCATGGCTTCTACCTCCTGGGCTGCTGTGGGGCTGCCACATGGCACATCCCTGCTCTCCCTTTCTCTTCACCACCCTCAAATCTCCAGCTATTCACACAGGTATCAAACAGCTCAGGTTGGAGAGGACCTTAATGCCAACCATGGGGTCTGCTGGAAGAGGTACAGAGGGGGACTGAGCTCACGTTTGGCTTTCACAGCTCCATGGCATGTAAAGGACCCATTTCTGAGACGGGCCACTATAAAAAGAGGGCAAGAGGCACCTCAGAGATGCTGTAGAGAAGAATAAAAGACAAACCACTCTCTGCAAAGTACTCTGGGTGTCTCCAAGACCTTGTTAAATGGCTGGCCCCTGCAGTCCTGGCATCAGTACCAGCGAGGTTTGTGCTTGCACTAACCAGCATTTTGTAGTCAATCTGCTGCCGGATCAGCTTGTCCTCACTGAGGGAGTAGCGAGCCTCTCCTGTGATGGCATCAATGGGTCCCTTCTCCATCTGCTGCTTGATGGCGCAGTAGAGCATGAAGAGAGGTTCCCCAGCACATTCCTGCAGGAGAGGGGATGGAGAAAAGGGAGAGAAAGGGATGAGAAGGCATCAGACACCTGCTCTGCCTTTCAGGAACCAGCACTATGTCAGGAGCCTGCAGTGGCCCTGGAGCATCAATTCCAGGCTAGTGAAGAGCAGGTTGGGTCTGCGGACTGTGTGTATGAGTTACAGCCTGCATCTTTTGAGCTGGTCCAGCCAAGGGAAGCACCCGTGGACTGGAAAGGGCACGGTATAGTGGGACAGCCTGGGGGCTCTTCCCAGGTACCATGATGCAGCTCTGACATCTGCCAGGAGAGAAGATCAAAGGAGGTTTCTCCATATGATGCTGGGCACAGCCAACCAGATCCACTGGGAAGGAAAAGGAAAGGAACAACTCATTGTTGTCATTACCCAGATTCCAGCTGATGGAGGCGACCAGGCAATGCAAAACTTGCCGCAAAACTATTTACTACCTATGTGTCCCCACCACCAAACCTCTATAGTCGGAGGCAGCAAGAGCCACCTCAGCATCTACCTCCTAGGTAGGAGGAAGGGAAAGGGAAACTGGAGCAGATTCTTCCAAAGAGATGCTGGAAGGGCAGCAACCAAGGAACAGCAAAGGCCCCACTGAGATTGGAGGCACCAAGCAGCCACGAGCTGGCTGCAAGTGGACACCTTTCATCACCCAGAGCCCAAACCTCTCCCCTGAGCTGCATCCCAATGAGCCCCTCCAGATACAGGCATTAGCCCTGAGGGATTAAACAGGGTGCAATGGGAGCAGAGAGGAGAGGAACAAGTCCCAGCAGATGTAACCCCCTGGCCCTCATCCCTCCCTCCCGGCCGCCTCCCAGATAAAGTGTCCTTTGGTGCGGAGTGCAGCTGCTCTCCCTGTCACCATATGCTGGTAGCATCTCGTTAGCATCTGTGGTAATTAAAGAGACAGCTGCTAACGAGCAGGAACAGGCATACATCATCCCCAGCCTCCCGACAACACGCCTGCCTTTGGAATTAGGTTTCATTTGCAAACTTGGCTTCATTAAGTCAGCTTGGAAACACGAGACACCCAAGGTGGGTGTTGCTCTGAGCATCACTGGTGAGGCAGGAGCACGGGGCTGGCCAAGGAGTGATGCTCCCCCAGCACCCCAAGCACATGCTGCAGCCATGGGGGAAAGGCTCAAGTTGCTTCTTTCAGTTGCTTGTAAGAGCTCCTTGTAAAACTTCCAAGTGTGTGGAAGTGGGATGGATGGAGGCAAGTTGGGAGCGGGGATCCTGCTCTCATCTGGCACAGCTGCTCCTGTCTCAGCCCGTAGATTTCCCCTCTCCAACATGTCCTAGCATCTGCAGCTCTGCAGGATCCCCACCAGGAGAGGTGGGATCAGCCATGGTTGTACTCCAAGCATCACAGCATCGCCTCTCTGCTCTTCAGACATCGGCGGGGCTGATGGGGAATTAATCCCTTCTTGAATGCAGGGATAGAGCTGGCCCTATGGTCTCCAATGAAGGATGGAGGCATCAGAGGTCCTGGTGACAGACACATCACTCCACCAATACCATGTGGGCTTCTGGTGGCTCCTGTGTGCTCCATGATCCTGTTCTCCTTCTGACCTGTTGGTCAACTGAAACAGTGCAAAAGCTCGCTCCCAATCTCTGTCCCCGGCAGCTCTTGAGGACCAGGGCCAAGACACTGACATGGATCAGAGTCCAGTGAGCCACTATGGATGAGGATGGTTTAGGGCTTATCCATGACAGACCAACACAGTGGACAGGAGCTGCAGAAACCAGCACTGGGCAGCTGCCCCAAGATGATCTCCATTGGGGGAGATACAGGAAGGGCCACTGAGATGGGTCTGACAGCCCCACAGGTTGATGGAAGGCAGCCAGCCCCCAAGCACAGCCCACGGTGCCAGCCCCGATGCACGCGTTGGGAGCAGGCTGAGGCAAACCAGCCACGCTCAAACTGTCTTATTGACTAGATCTAGCTCATCAGGCACCTAATATCCTGCATTTTTCAGCACTTGTCTCGATTTATCCCTCTCCCTTTCCCTGGGGTGTCTCATTAAGAGTCAGATAAATACTACTACAGAGCCCCTATGAAAGCAACAACCCTCACTGCCTCCCCACGCTGCTGGCCCTGGGCACAGGGGCTGTCCTGTCCCTGTCCCCATCCCTCATGCTCTGTTCTGGGGGGGGTTATTGGGAGCTGAGCCATCTCCTGGATGTTCTCCTGCCTCATTCACATGGACCAAACCATGTTTGAGGTTGCACGGTTTGGTGCAATTTCCCTGCTGGCAAAGTGTCTGCTGTGACACCTCTGTGGTTGGACACCATAGCCAAGGACTATAAAAAGCCATTGTACTGATCCCATCCCCACATCTCTCTCCTGCTACTCATTATCCTCAGTCCTGTCCTGAACTGGTGATGTACCCAGAAGCCTCTTATAAGGGGACAGGGCTGTAGGACAGCTGCAGGACAGAGGTGGCACATGAGCAGCTTCTGGACAAGGTGAACATGCCCCATCACTTCACCACTTGCCCACATGGCCAGCCAGGGATAGGCCAAGGGCATCAAGTCACACACATGAACACAAACACAACATCCCCAGACATCACTCTGGGCATACAGATGCTGTGCATCAGCCAAAGCCCAACCTTGCCCACTTCAAGGAGGCTTATCCACAGTGAGAGCTACTCCTGCCTATCCAACCAACCTAGCAGCCAGCATCCTACCTCATCCCACAGGCAAAGCCCCAGCACAACGAGGCAGCAGGAGGTTTGACATCACCCCACAACCAGCACAGCTCTTCTTCTCCCCAGCCCTGGAAAGCATCTCTGCTGCACGCTCCAGCTAGATTTGCACAGATAGAGGCTATCCCTCGACAGAGGCAAAAAGCCAAGTGCATGTAAGTGATATTATAAATCACCTCTTGCTGATGATCACTCGAGTTGTGCACAGACTCTGCTCGCTCTCATCTCTTGGCTGGAAAACAGTTCAAACTCTTTATCTTAATGAGGGATGAAATCCCACAAAACCTGCTGCGTGGCACCCAGCCTCATCGCATGGAGCATCCCAAGGAACGGCTCTGCTCACTGTTCTTGATATGGATGTACCAGGGGTGAAAACAGCCCTTGGGCTTCAGCAGCCTCTGCTGCCACACGATGAAGCAGGGAAAAAGGTGGATTCAAGCTCTGCATCCTCGTGGATGCACAGTGAAGAGAGCTGTGTCCTGGCTGACAACACACCCCATGGGGTGTCCATCCCCACCAGGGCACCTTTTGGAAGAGAAGCAATGGCAGAAATGCCCGAGGAAACAATTCCCTTACCGCAGAGCCTCAGCATCAAAGAGATGAAGGAAAAGCAGGAGCTGTGAATGAAAAGTGCAGCACATCCAACTACAGCTCAAACAGGCAGCAGCATCCTCCCATCACAGTCACATCTACAGAAGGACAAGCTCCCCAGGCTTTTTCCTCCTGAGTTACACAAGCAGAGGTAAGGAGGGAGGAATGGGAACCACTCCAAAGGGGTTCAAGGCTCAGCTGAGTTGCTTCAGATTTATCCCCTCTCCACTATGCATTAAGCAATTCCAGCCTGGATTTCATTTCTCAATCTCAGATATTTCTCCAAAAGGACACCCACAATCACTGACTGCATCTCAGAATCCCAGGATGGGAATGGAGACCTGGAAGTGATGGTTACTCTGGGAGGGAGCAGCAGAGTATCACCCCAGGCTTTGGTACCCCCCCTGCCCACATGGGGCTACCATCCCTTCCCAAACTCACCTTCAGAAACTTGTACAGCAGGAACGTGAACCAATTCGTCAGCATCTTCTCTGCCACCGACTCCGTCCTGCAGGGAAGGCAGAGAGCAAAGCCATCAGCAGGGGATATTAAAGGGCTCTGATCCCACCCGACGACACCTCAGCCTTGGACTGTGGCTGAATTACTTTTGCCTATAAACGGTGTCATCTGGAATGGGAGGAGCCTTGAAGCAAAGGAGCACAAGCAAACAGCAAAGCTCCAGTGCAAAGGGTGCCCATCCGCAAGGCTGCGGGACAGCAGCCCCCCAGGAGGGAGAAGCAAATTGGTCTCCAGTGTATTTGGAGAAGCAGAGAGCAGAGTACAACCTTGTCCCATGGGATTTAACCATTCCTGCATGGCAGAAATCCCAGTCTCTGTGTGTCTCCTCAGAGTGGGGTGGTGATGTAGCGCAACCACCAGCTCCAAAAGGAGCTCAAAAATGGATCCGTGCCTCTCTGCTTTCAGAGATGCAGCTGATGGTCATATATTACCCCTAGCTGCCTAAAGCACACTTCAAATGCAGATGCCACCACGCTCCATACACATGGAAGACTCGGGGGAGTTGGCTGTGCCTGTTTGGGACCACCACCACGCAGATGAGCACAAGGACAGCAGGATCCCATGGGATGAGTGTGAGATGCGATGGGTCCAAACAGCACGTGGGGCGTGTTGGTACCGCAGCCAGGATGTGCTGCATCAGCAGAGGAGAGGGACACAGGGCCCAGGCTCCTACAAGGCCAGTTTAATGTGCCTATCTGCACCACAGCCTGCTCTCAGTGCCATAAGATCAAGACTCCCCTTAACACATCCATTATTGAAGTGCTTTTCACTCCCTCTGAAGTAAACCCCTCAGCCATCCCTCACCCTCTGGGTTAGGCTTCCTCAGCTTATCCACCCATTAACCATCACATCAGCCGCTTGCAGACATAGCTGCTCCTGAAGCACCAGCAAGACCAACATCAGGGACGTGGCTGCCTTCCTGGGGCACCAAGGGAAGGGATACAAACAGGCTCATGCAAGGAACCAGAACCTCAGAGCCATCAGAAGGAGTCCCACTGCCCAAGGGCAATGCAATGCAGCAGATGGACCAGGAGCAGCTCCCGATGGCCAGATGGCTGGGATAGGAAATCCATTTTGCCAATTTATTCAAGCTGACTCAGGGTCGTATGGTCCCTTCCAAAGCTTTCTCTTGTGCTAATGGAGCTTAGCCCTTTTTGCCCTCCCTGGAATAGCAGAGCCCTCCTTAAACCATTAGGGGATGGTAATACCTGAGCCTCCAGGGAAGCCTTTCTGCCCTGCTGGGAAAGATTAATGCATTGAGGGGAAGTAAAAAGGAGTGGGGACACAGGGAGAGGTAGACTGAAGCTATTCAGCAGTGAGCCCCAGCCCAGGTCCTTTGTGACAAGGCTGTAACACTCATCTGAAGTGCCATCATCCAGGCTCCGGTGGGTGTTTGTCTTTATCCACAATAGAGCCAGATGCCACAGCAACAGGGGATTATCCAGTAACAGAATAAACAAGTAACAGCTCTCCCCACTTGGATCAATGTTAATCCAGTGCCCTGGGCAGTGAGCACAGCCTCAGACCCAGCAGCAGGGCTAATCAAAAGGATGGAGAAGCCCTCAGCACCACTGAGGAAGAACGAAGTCCCTTGGTTAAATACCACTTGAGGACACACAGGCAAGGTGATGGGGACCTCGTCCCTGTCCTAAGCCTCCTGCAGCTCCACCAGGATGGGCCCTTGAGCTCTGTGGCTGCGGATCAACACTCCTCAGGGTGCTCTATCCCTGTGCTGGTCCCATGGCTCAGTCACTGCAGCTCCTGCCCTCCCCAACCTGCCTTTGATTTACACGTGGTTGATTTACTTCAGGAGCTGGAAATGCGGTTTAAGTATTCCAGTGAAACCTGGTGTCATGGAGGGATGATAAGAAGGGAAGAGCCTAAGGATGCGCTTGGGAAACAGGGATGGGGGCGAGGGTTGGGACCTCCAAGATCCCCCCTGCTCACCCAGACAGGTCTGCTCTGCACTCCATCCCTGGCACTTGAGAAACTAAGATCACCCTTTTAAATGTGATAAATGAAGCAGACAGAGTCAAAGCTATGTTGCTAAAGAGACCAGCCAAGGGAAGGTGGCTGGAACTGGGACCAGTTCACATCTGTGTCTTCACCCCAGGGCCAGGCACACAAAACCCAACAGGCTTTGTGTGGTCGGACCATGCCATCCATGAACATTGGCTGATGGCTGAAAGATGCTCTTGAGGCTTCCTGGTAACATGCCAGCCCTGTGGCTCTCCTCTGTCCCTGCACCTTCACTGCAGGCTGGTGGCACTGGGCTGGTGAAGGCAGAGATAGGGAGATACAGCAGTGCAAAGGGAGAAGATGGCACAAGGAGGGCCTCGGGCTGGGCTGGTGCAGCTTATTAATTGTTTTTGTTCAGCTCTTGGTGTATCTTTCAATATTCATCAGCCCGTGATGAAGGAGAGCTCAGAGCTATCGTTAAATATTGATGGGCCAGGCTTGGCAGCCTGCCTCCTGCTTGCGCTCCCCCCGGCCCTGGAGAGACTCTCAGATTGGGAAGAGCCACTTGGCTTTCCCAGGAAAAACCCCATGTGCCCAGCAAGGTGGGCAAGCCCCAAGGAGCACCCATGCAAGGCAAGAGCTGCCCTACATGCTGAGCGGTGTGTGGGACTGCCTGGCCCCATAGAGAAGGGGAGGCTAGTGGAACATCACTGCGGCCATACACACCAGCATGCATCCTCACTGCGTCAATTGACACAGCCAGAAGCTGCCAAGCATCTTGCTCCCTCCTTCCCAAACAATACAAACCCAATTGGGCCAAACTAGAGCAAGAACATGCCATGGGTGACTTCTGAACTTGTTGGGTCCAAGCGGTCCCAAATCCCTTATACTTGCACACAGCCAGGCAAGGAAACGTTTGACAACAGACCAACACCAAAGCCATCACCTAATGACACCAGCTCAGAAGAGCCTGGGCACTGTCCCACAACTCCTACCCCCCAGAATGGTCACTCACCTCCTCAGTAGCAGCTTGGGGTGATTCTTACTCTCCAGGTTCTTCTCAATGAGGTCGGACAGGAGCTGTTTCAGGACCCCCGTGGCATACTCCATCTCTCCCTGCAGAGCCGTCATGATGAGCGAGGCCACGTTGCCGCGGTCCCGCATGGAGAAGCTGCGCTGAGCCTCCAGCGTGCGGATGAAGGTCAGCAAGAAGTGCTTCTTGTTCAGGAGCTGCCCAAAGAGTGTCAGCGACTTCTCCACGTTAGCCTGGACCTGCAAGGATAGAGCAACGCTGGGAGATGGGCACGAGCGGGAGGGCAATAAGAAGGCGCTGGGCTGCACAAGATGCTGGATTCACCCTCATCCCACAAGACAAAAGGATGAAAACGGGTCAAAAAGCAGCTGGATTTGCTCTTTTCATGTTACCAAGCTTCCTGTTTGATGATCAACCCCGGTTCCTTCCAAAAGTACTATCCAGTTTGTAGTGCCACAACATCAGGTTAATACAGGGCGTCACTGTATATAATGTACATACATACGCACACTTCTACACAAAGACTCTCCCACACATGTGCAGGTACATACACAAACTTCTATCCCATAACAAACGTTCTTTTTCTCCCAAGCACACACAAATAGCAATTCTCAATTTCAGCTAACAAGCAGCTCAATTCCCACCCAAGGGACTGCAACACATGCTCTGGGGATGGCACAGAAAGCAAACACCTCAAACCTGAGCTCCATCACCAGCAAACCCGCCTGACTTTGAGGGGTTGGATTTCAGACAGAGAAGGAAAGGGCAGAAACCGTGCTCCAGACAAAGCCTGAAACATTCCCTGTCCTCTTGGGACGTTTAAAGGTGTATTTCTGGCCATACTTGGCCAAGGAGGACCCAGCAGGGATTAGGTTGGGATGGTCTCATCCCCGTCACCAGCACGGCTCTGCTTACCAGAAATGAACATTCATACAACACAATGTTTTCCCATTGGAAAAGATGGTTCCCTCTGAAGAAAAGCCTCACCGTGGCAAAAAACATCAATGAGAAGAAGTGAAAAATTTCATTCCACGTCGGTATTTGGAGACAAAACAACACTTTTCACTTCAAAACACCGACTCAAAATGAAGAGCAGGGTTTTGACACATCAAATCACTTCACTTCAATCAAAACTTCGCATTGACACTTTTCACTTCAGTAGAATTCCTCGTGGTTTTAACTTCCCCCTCCAAAACACTCCTTCCCATTGGACAAAACCTCTCCTTCCCACCTTGTCCTTGTCAGTTCTGCAATAGGAATCCCCAGGTGCCACTGTCACCCTCATCACCCAAACGCCTCATCCCCAGAGGGTGATGGGGTGGCGTTAAACCCTCTCTCCATCCTCAGGGTTCCCTCACAGGCACCTCACAGCAAGCACATGGCTCTATTTCCCTTAATGCAGGTCAAGAATAATGCCCTGCTACAAACAGAAATGCTTTAAATTAGATTTTCCCAGACCTTCTCCCTCCAGACCACACAGAGACCTCAATGCAATAAAGCCGGGAACTCGGATGCCTGAGGTTCAGCAGCATTACCCAGCAAGCTCCCTACAGGGGTGCAGAGATGCCAGGTGATTCCTCAACATAGGAAGACCCAAGAACCAACTGGAGCACACAGCTGCACTGGAGACCTACCAGACCTAGCAATATAACCAGTGCAGAGGGGGAGACGCTGCACCCCTATCCCTGTGCGTTACTGGTGCTTCAGCAGTCAAGACCACACAAAGGTGACCATAGAGCAAGAGCACTTCTCCCTTCAGCAGAGCAGGGGGATCTCGATAGGATGGGGAATGGGTCCTGCCCATCAGTCACCATCCCATTGGAGCACAGAAGGCTGTGAAACCCCATCACAAGCAGCACAGCGATGCCTGAGGCTGTCGCCTCCCTGGTTCCCTGTGTTTAACTGGCTGATCATTAGCAGAAATAAATGAACAATACTGAACTAAATATTTAATCAGGCTTAAACTTCCACCAAGCACCAAAACCTCCCCCTCAAACCCCAAAGAGAAAGGAGCTGGTCCCACCAGCCTGATGCTCACTGAGGATTAGCATGTGCGTGAGCAAGTGCCGCTTCCTTCCCGTCACTTGCAATAGCTAATGTTACACTCTGAGCAAAGAGACAAATAAAAGCAAACCTGATTAAATTATATGAAGCTTACACAACTGTAGTTGCTTCATTTAATCTCTTTTGAGGATTTGGTGGGGGTTTTGGTCCTCCTCTGCAACTTTAACCCCTTGTTTCCCATGCCAGGCTAAGCTGGCGTGATCGCTCAATGGTTTGAATTAGGAAGTGGACAAACTCCCACCCAGCCTGTCAGAGCCAAGGCAAAACTCCCCATCTGATATCCTTTGTGATACCCTTTCCACACACCCCCCTTTAGGGAAAACCCTAAAGAGCAAGAGCAGAGGTGAGAGGAGAACCAGGCGTATGCACAGACAGGAAGGGCTGAGCCCCAGGGAGGGTTACGCTCACGCTCCGAGCATCCGGAAACCCGAGCTGCATGGGGAAATCCATGGAAACAAGGGGAAATCCATGGAAACCGGGTCCCCACTGCCCTCCAGAGCTGGGATTAGGGACCAGGGAAAGAGAGCAGGCGGAGGGCCAGGGCCCCGCACCGCAAGCCACGCTGGTGCAGCACCACCAGCACGTGCGCTTGCAGTTGGTAAGAGCTTGTTGTGTTGTAATTAGTGACCACGCATCTTGCACCAGGGCCAATTACTTCTCCTAAATACACTGTGAAGCCCCCGTCAACATTAATTACTGCGCCGGGTCAGCAGCAAGGGGAAGCTGAGGTCACCCCCCTCCCTTCCCTCATCAAGAGCGGCCTCAGCAGCCCAGCAAACGAGAAGCCAATTGGTGTGCAATTGCATGCACTAAATTAAACAGAGGTGGGGAGGCCGGGAGAGCAGAGGGAGCGGGCTTGGGAAGCAGGGGAAGGATGCCAAGGATGGGTTCTGCATGGGGAAACAGAGCCAAGCAAGCAGGCCATGTCAGACAAGCCTGTTAGAAACGAGCAGCCGGTCAGGCATCAAACAAACCCAATTGAATAAAGCAAGTGCTGTAGAAAATGACAGCAGCAATGATATTAATATAAATATTGATATTAATGTCAGAGTGCAGTAAGCAGTCAGCAGCCGCTCCACATTCATGTTGGCTGCCACATGGTGAGATGCTCTTTGCTGTACCAGGCCAGCATCCAACCAAGGCATCTCTTCAGCCCTATGCTTGGGGCAAGGGGACTTGCACAGGGGCACAGCCCCAGTGTGAGACACTACAGGGACAGACAGACAGACCCACACCTCCATCTCCTTCAGCACGGGGTGGTCTTCTATCCCCGGGAAGAGAACGCGCATGGCATAGGTGCGGTAATCCAGGAAGGGGATGCCAGCGCCATCCAGGTCGTTGGTCAGCTCGTTGATGTCAGTCTGCAGCTCAGCAAAGGCTGGGGTGGGAAAGGCAGAATTAAACCAACACATCCTGGAGTCCCAGCACCCAGCATCAGCACCCAGCCTGCACCCCATGGCTGGGCCCCCAGGCGTGAACCGGCTCCGCATCCCTCCTCCCCGCAGGCTGCGATCACTGTCCCCATCTCACAGATGGAGGAATGGAGCTGCAGAGGGAGTGGATGACTTTGCAGGAATAAATCAAGCGGCAGCACTGGGAACAGGACCACCAGGTCCCAGGGGGCTCAAATCCCTGCTGCTCAGTGCTCCCAGCCTCCCAGGGATGAAGGGGAAGCAGGGAATGGCAAGGCTTGAACAAAGCTGGAGCTTCTGGAGGAAAACGTTAGCCTAAACCACAAGAATGCCCTCATTTCTTTTTGACCTAAATACTGCTCCTAAACAGGGCTTCAAGAGGAAGAACAGGCAACCATACACATGTGAGAACACAATGACATACAGATCAGGATCAGTATTAATAGACACCACTGGTAAATAATAGACACCACTGGTAAATAATAGACAAGTAGGTAAAAGATAAGGATAATAACATTAAGAAGCACCAGTATAATTATGTTAATATAATGAAGAAAGTGGTCAAGATACTGTATGGAGTGGCCCAGAGCCAGCAGAGCTCACTGGTTCTGGGCTACTTGGGCTTGTTTAATCAACATAATTATTCCACGATGCCCACCCCTGAGCTGGATGGGGTAGCAGGAGTACAGTAAATATGCTGTGAATTACATAAGCCTCTGACAGTTTTCTAGCAAGATCATCAATTATACTTCTTTGATTTGTCCTGACAACGGAATGGGCAGCCAGGACTGCGTGATACACTGATAGGATTTAGAGCTTTCCCTGTTTGGGTTTCTCAGATTTGCAGGATGACGTGCTCTGAGATTTAAATTTCATGTTGTGAGCTCATAGAATATATATAACAAATGCAAGAACCAGGGGCTTAATCAGCTTTTACCCAGACTAGGCTATCGCATTAATTCACTTATTCACCATTCAAGTCCTAACATTTCATCACTTACAACCTGGGGCTCTTGATACCATGCACCTGTGAGCAAAAGAAAGTAACTGGTTACGTAGCTGACAGTGAAAATGTGCATTCTTCTTCCTCCATCATGGTATGGGTCATCCCCTGTATTACACTGGGATCTACAAAGGCCTCAGCAGGCTAGGTGCTGTTGGATCAGCTTCAAATGCTTTTTTGGGTAACATGATATTTTATGTATTCCAGCTTGGAGGTTTGGTCTATACCATTCCTATGTGTGTGTAGATTCTAAGGAAACTGCCAAAAAAAAGATTGCTGGAAACAGCAGTTTGCAGGTGATCATGGCTGGGTAATGGCCTTTCAGCTCTTTCTGGCCACCTGTCCTACCTACTTGGTGCAAATGATTTGACCTAATGGTGCTGCTCCCAGCATCACCTGGCATAGCCAAAATCTGAACAGGAGCTATCTGAACAGTCACACCTGGACCACTGTATATGATGTACTTAAGGCCAAACTGTTTATTGTCTGACAGAAGAAGGCATGCGGTACCCTGATTGTGCATGCTTTCTGCCTATTTTTGTATCTCATTTGAACATTTATATTTTAGAATTGTAGTAGAAATACTTACACAAAACATGTTTATGTGTAACCCGTGATCTCGTTTTTATTGCTTCCCGTTCATAAAGTTGCCTTTCTCAGGGACAGGGGCATTAATGAAAGCAAATATACAGCAGTACTCTCCCTATATGGCTGTATAATTTACCCCTTTGCATTAGAGAGAATCAGCAGGTTTTTGAATGCTGTAGATAACAGGGCAACGTCCAAGCAACCATTGTGGAAGCCTCTGTTCTTTCAGATAAATTAGTAAAAGTAATGGGGTGGATCCATCTTATTATAGGAAAATGTATTAAGGCAGATTAATACAGTTAGGCTGAATAACACCATAAAGTTGGGAGATGTGTTTCCAGGTTCAGGCTAATGGACTGCAAGCCCCATCAAGCAGTATGGAGTGCACTTTTCAGTGTTGAATACTAGGAGAAATGAAAGCTGTTGCTAGGTTTGAAAGGCTTCCTTATATGAGGCCTGAGATCTTTCTCCTGCACCTAGAAAGATGTTTACTTTTCCAAGGGGTATCCTCTATTTCAAAAGCAAGAAAATAAAACTGATTGTATTTACTGTTAGAGTTTTTTGGGGAAAAAAGGCCTGAAAAGCTACTTAAAAGTTACTGAGAGTGCAAACAAAAGAATCCTGGGTCAAATCTCACTTCATTCATAGTCATTTATTTATCCAGTATAGATTTGATTTCTGCATAGATTTGATATTATCTAAACTATTTTGCTTGAATACTGTCATGTCATTCTCTATATAGGTCCAGCCAAAAGAATATTGGCTGTTGACTGTTTTCCTCTAAGGCTTTAATGTGTGTTTTCAGAAGGGCCTCTAGGGATTTTTGTTTCTTCTTATAACTCAAACAAAATCTTGCATGTGCATTCTTGCTTTCTTCCTCTTTGCATTCATCAAAAATGAACAAAGGATGATGTGGACAGTGAGTAACAGTCATACATAAACCATACACCTGTCTGAAGTTATTGCTGTGAAAATTCTGTCGAATACAGTATTTATTGAAAGCCTCTTTTGTGTATCAATACTGTGGAAGTCACCAGGGATACAACAAAGTAATGGCAATTCTTTGTTGCTTTGGCTGTTCAGTTACCACAATCGAGCATGCATACCATAGGCTGGTAGTAGAGATCTCCAGGTCGGTCATATAGGCATATCCCTAACAGATTACAATGCTGCAGGTTCCTCCATAAGGATTTGGAAGGTCTTTCTGCAGTGGCAAACAACTTCTGCTAACTTCCCAGGCATCCAGAAATGCTAATCAGCAGTTCTAGTCTGCAGCACATTTATTACACCCTGACGTGCTGGAGACAGCCTGTTACAAATAGAACTGCCTCGTGAAAAATGCTGTTCCAGTGTTTTATAATAAAGTGCACCAATTAGATGCATTCATTAGGACAAACTGCTTGTCTTTTGTTATATTAGATCTTTTAAAAGGCACAATGCATTTCATAGCTTATTCTGCTCTGTAGTATTATTAATTGAACAGAGCACATTACAAAGTTTTAATCCAATAACTGTAAATACATAATGAATAATATTTCCTTGGAGGCTTCCAGGGTTGCAGCAGCCTCCTCTATAGCTTTGAATACTCAGAGGAAGACATATTACTATAAAGTCTCCTCTTTCCTTGCTGTAGGTTCCCCACAGGTATTGCAGGTACATCGCCAGAGCAAGGAATATTGCATGTGTGGTAAGAGACAAATGTGTCACTTGTTATAAGGCAAATGAGGAGATTCAGCTTTTCAACTTTTCCTTATTGAAAAGGGTCACATGCACTAGTTCTTGATGTCTCACAGATCCCTGGATGCCAAAAGGAAAACACTGTTTTAATTTTAGCAGCATGAGGATTCCTAACTGCAGCATATTATTTATAAAGCGTAAATGGCAAACACTAAATGAAGATAAAAGGAAGCATTCTATTCCTCTCTGGGGAGCACAACATTATTATACAAGGTTGTGATTGGGCATAGTAAGATGAATTGAGCTCCTGTTCATATGACAAGAATATCTCTTCTTCAGTTCCTAGTAATACATGAAGTAGCTGGCACTCCCCAGTTATACTTATGTGACTGATATGATCTACAGCAAAAGGACCTCTCAGTGATGAAGATACAGATTTCTGTATAAAAGAACACTCTAGGGCACACTGAAGTGATTCCTGGTTTTATCATGCATACTAATATTTTCATATGGAATAAGTACTTGCAGTAAGTTATTCCTGGACAGAACTCAAGGTACTTAGCAGGGCTAATTAGCTTGAAGAGAAGTAGTGCATTAATAAAGTCCTATGACCACTAATGAAGCCTTATAGCTTCCAATTCCAAGACATTTATGGTCATCAGCATGAAAAATGGTCAGAGAGGGATATAAGGTCTCTTTGTACATATCTTTGTATTGGTGAATGTGCGTAAAGTTGCAGCAACATGAGTTATTTTCTAAAATTCAGATGTATAATTTTCATCAATGAGATGTTTTTGCAGGATCTAGGCCTTGGTACCTATGAATATGTGGTCCCATAGTATTCATTTCCCAAGACCTCATCCTGTGACAACTGAAAAAGCACTAGGAGAGAATTGAAAGAGGAGTTTTGCAGTTATCATTCTTTTGGCCTGAAAATATTCCAGTCTGTGAAAATCCTAACACCTACTACTGAGTAGAATCATATCATAGTGAAGCAAAGCAGTAGAATATAGACCAAATTTTTAAAAATAAGAAAAAAAAAATACCTAAGTATAGAAGCTACTGAAAAGCTGCAAACCTTGAAGTGGTTTTTCATAACAGATAGTAAATCTAAAATTTGCCATTCACTGGTTTTAGTGATATCATCAAATGCACGATGTTGCTAAGCGCTGTTAGAACTCTGGATATTTAGGATTATTAAAGATTTCATTCTTTAATTCCCATAGCTTCACTTTCTTTCTATTAACTGCAGGATGATGAGTCTGCAGAGAGGCAGTATTATAACACATATCTCAATGCAGGGATAGTGAAGCTACAGCACAACACTTTTTGTAAATAAAGTACTTTTTGAAGGTTGTGAAAGCACAAATTATAGTGAGGTGTGCTTTTCCCTGCAGAATAAGATCAAATATTTATCCCATTTGATTGAAATGATTCTATCCTACACCTAAGCCAATCAGGAAAGTTCATGAATTTCATGACTTTGAAGGTTTTGTTGCTGAGGGCATACTCCATAAAGTTCTTTCTATTGGTATAACTAGGGCTGGTTAATCCACATAGTAATTTTGGAAAGAACAACCTGATGCCTGAAGATGAAATTTAGACATCTAAATCCTAAAATCCATCTCAACTACTGCCTGACTCTGGAGGCACCTGACCTCCATAGGTGCCTCCTTTTTAATCAGAAGATTCCCCTGGTATCAACAAATTGACTTTGAAGAGTATCTGATATGAACTTTGTCTGAACAGACTGAGCAGATATACAGCATGTGGCTACAGGATGTTAACATTTTTAAGACCGAGCTTTACCACAGATGCTGTACTAGTAACCGTTTTTCATTTAAGGACATAAGGAAGAGCCAGAACATCAGTTCTGCTGCATGTGCTTCCACATATTTGTGTAGCCTTGCTCTTCAAAAAATGCAGTGACTAACAAAATATTGTCAAGATGTGTGCGCACCAGCTTCAACCCATTCCTAGGCTTCATGTAGAGAAATAGAGTGGACCTCTTCTTTTAGCTATGTTTTGTAAGAAAATTACACCTTGCATCGTAAGGAAAGAAAACAAGTCCCTTCCTGCCTTCAGCAGAGTTTTCCAGGACTGTTCTCCCTCAGTAAACCCTAATGGACATCTGAGCCTTAAGGAGAGAGGAAGAAACTATATGACCTTTTCCAGGAGTAATTTCTGTTGGAAAGCTGGCAGCAGAAATACCGATCGGAGTGGCAGCAGGCAGTTTAAAAGAATCTCTAGACATTGCATGAATAACCTTGATGTACAGAGAGGTTTCAGTATTACATTGTGTTGGCACATACAAACAGAAAAAAAATTAAAACATAAAGTGTCTGACATTGTAGACCTTAGGCCAGCTCTCCAGGTCAGACCCACAGGTCTTCTCCCAGTGGGAAAAAGGAGTGCTTATGCTTGGGTGCTTAATAATTCAAGCTGGAATGTGGGAAACTCAACTTTCAGCATCTGCTCCAATTTTGAATGAACAAAGTGAAGTGCTTGAATGAAAAACTCTCAAACAGAAAAAGCAAGGACTAAAGTCTGACAGCCGTGTTAGGCAACAATCTATTCCAAAGCTAGAAGTAACTCTTGATCCTCCCATCTCCAGTATCACCTCTCAACACAATTACATGTCTTTGAAACCATTCTAAGTGCTTTTTTTTTTTTTTTTTCACAAATACACAACAAAAATACATTTAAAAATGTTTAAAAATCTTTTAAATGGAAAAATTATCTTACAGTGTACCTCAAGTCCACTTGTGCTTCAAGTGTTACATAGCATTAAAAATATGCCACATCTCACTTATTTTAAAGTATTTAGATATTTTAAAACAATCTAAAATAAATATTACTGTCTTAGAATCATAGAATAGATAGGGTTGGAAAGGACCTCAAGATCATCTAAGTTCCAACCCCTGTGCTCTGGGTAAGGATACCTCCCACTAAACCATGCCACCCAAGGCTATGTCCAACCCAGCCTTGAACACCACCAGCGATGGAGTATTCACAGCTTCCCTGGGCAACCCATTCCAGTGCCTCATCACCCTTTCAGTAAAGAATTTCTTCCTCAGATCCAATCTAAACTTCCCCTGTTTAAGTTTGAACCTGTTATCCCTTGAAAAGAATCTGGATATCTTAGATGGCAAATTCTTTTTCCCTAAAAAGTACAAAGATTTTTTTCTTTAAATCTGAAACTTTTAATAAATACTTTGAAGTCTATTAATAAAAAGGATATGTTAAAATCCAGGTGCCATTTATTTGACAGAGTGAGGGTGAAAGTCTGTGAGTTTCAAACTCAGTGTAACACACTCTTCTCCCTCTGGTTTTCAAAGTGAATTGAACGTTTAACACCCTTCAGCAATTTTGGAGATCTCAATTTTTAGCAATTATGATGAGAAGCTATTGCTTCATAGAAAGAAAGAAGAGTTACTTAAGTTGAAGAAATGTATCTAGATTCCTTTTAGAATAATGAGCACACACAAATAAATGGGGAATTCTTGACAGAATTCTACAACCCACTTTTTCAATTTGCATATTAAATTGTACATTTCCCAGTTTCTCTTCATTCAGCAAAATAAGAACTTCTTCTTAAAGTAATTGTGTTATTAGTCTACCTTGGCAGTAACGATCCTAAGGTGAAGGTAGCAAGTAATCGTATTTCTAACTGTGTCTGCTTTTTAATAATAGCTTGTAAAATTAAGTTGTGCCTTTTGCAGTCTTGAGAACTTTTTTCTCTTCATCTGCACTGAGTCATATTTAAACTAAAAGGCAGATTTCTGCTAAAAAGGCAGATTTCTCTGGGTTGTTTGAGTTAATACTTGTTCAGCATGTCTGAAGCCAATATTCTATTTCATTTGGAAATTGCTTTATCGGGCATATTCATTTTCATTAAAGTTTTCCTTATTATTTTATCTGCTTTATACAATATGAAAATAGAAATAATAATCTTGTTTTTAAAAACTTTAACCAATTATGAGAACAGAAACACTATAAAGCAATAACAATACCCTGAACAAACAAAGAAGAAGCAAGCAACCACCTCTCCTTCACCTATTCTTCTCACAAAAAGAGTAATTTAGAATTCTAATAAATGTTGGTTGAATACTAGTTTCCATATCTTTATAGAAATTTTATCTTGATTTTAGTTTCCGTTTTCTTTTGGCATTTACCTCACTTAAATTGTATTTGTATGTATTACATATTATAAATATTAAAATTAATGTTTTAACATTAATACAGTTTAAAAATAAGTTATCACAGATGAATATTTAAGGAAAATGTTTTCTAATAAATCCTAGAAACATGGAGCCTACCATATCTCAAAAGTTTGTCAACTGTTGTTTATTGCATATATTGTCTTCTATTGCATATATTGACAAGCTTGAAGAACCAGTTCTGGAGCACAGATCTTTTATGCTTAAAAAGAAATAAAATGTTCCTTTTACATATTTTCATCAGTTAGAAAGATGTTGAAAGCACATTGAAATGTAGACCCAAAAGAGGTAAAAAACCCAGAAGAATAAACTGGTGAGGCTGCTCCAGTGAATACAGTAAAAATTAATTTCTTGTCATCCTGATTACTTGCTTTCTAACTGTACACTGTTGCACATGATGAGTCACTCAGCACTATGCAAAGGAAAGGCTTGCCACTATAATTTAGAAAGTAAATTTTTCTAAAAACAAAAGAAAACAACAAAAGAAAACAAACAAAAAAAAAAAAAAACACAAAAAAAAAAACCAACAAAAAAAAAGGCAGATCAGTGTGATTTATTTATTCCACATCATGCAGGCATTAAGTGGTAATTACTTGCTTTGTTTAGACAAGTCATTCCTTTTAGAACAGCAGCAATTAGAGATTTTTAAAGAGGAAATTTTATTGTGTTATTTATAATTTTTCTACTTTTATTTCTTGAAATGTCATACACTGAGCTGCATTTTTTACCTAACGTATCTTACTTACTACATTTCAGGAGGACATGATTTTCTCTTAAACCAAATGCTGATTACAACCCTGTTCTGTGCAAGACAGTCTTCTTTCACAGATACTGATACAAATAATGAGTTGAGGGAATAATTCCTAATTAATATTTTTAAAATGGTTTTGAGGCTAGAAATATTTTCTGTATGCATGCACAATATCCAGTGTCAAACAGAAAGCAAAATAAATAAGCTTACTGTGCTTGTAGTCCTTATTTTTCCGAAGAAAATGAAGCAATATACTCTGCTTTTACTATCCTAGGCAATATTAACCTTAAGGACTGCATTGAAAGTTGAGGTTATCAAAGGAGATGTCAAAAAGGAAATGAAAGATCACTTGTAGAAACCAAAACCAGTATTAGAGAGGTAACTCAAATTGATCACAGTATGGTGGAAGGAACATTTGTCATCTAAGTAGTCCAAAATGAGCAGCAGCAATAAGCAGTACTGTGCATTACTGTGCATTACTAAGAGCACTCACATGGCATGGACTAGCTGCAAGAATTACTTAATATGATCAGTCATTTTTTTTCTCCTCAATGCCCATAAGTTTACAGTTTGCAAATGTTATCCTGGCACTGCCTGAAACGTTTCATATTGACCTCAATATGCCACCAAAGGTTTTCTGGCAATTCCTTTTTTTTTTTTTTTTTTTCCATATGGCATCTTAGCACACTGAAAAGACAAGCGTTCTGTTATTTCTTTAGCCAAGCAAAACACTCTTGATTTTATTGTTATGAAATACTTATTCATGTCACATTACTTGACAAAAGAGTATTTATTGTGTCCCAAATAGTTCAATGAAACAAACTTTCAGTTTGATGAATGGTGGTTAGATTGAAAAGCTGAATTAGACAAGATCAAATTTACTGCATTGAAGAAAGTAGATGTTAATTGCATTTGTTGAGTCTGATCATTAAAACATTGCAGAACCCTACAGTTGGAATAATAAAGTAGCATGGTTATTTATGTGTGTTTGGAGTGTACTTTTTGGGTTTTGTAGTTGGGAACTGTGGTGTGACTCTAGGGAAATGTCACAAAAATGGAGATAGCCCCTCTTTAGATTATGTACAGTTTACATATTTCACAGTTTTTAAACTCGAACACCAGATCAGATGGATTATATTTTTTCTAGTCACTGTGAAAAACATTAGAAAAAAATTAAATTCTTAAACAATTCTTTACAGTTCTCCAACATTTATTTGGTATTTAAATACCAAAATCTCAACCTGATATCTTAAAAACAAAACTTCCTTTTTCCTAAACTTAAGGTTTTGTTTACAAAAGAATGCATAAGAAAAAAAGTAAAATGATTCTAACTCAAGACTTAATCTTACATATTCATATTTCACCCAAATATTTACTTTGTTCACTAAAGAAAATACCCTGTAGTTCAGTCCCAACCATTTTCACATACTAACTACTCTTTAACTAACCACTGTAATTTTCCCTGTACTATTTTTATACAGGTACTAGACAATATTCAAGAAGTTCATCCTGATCATAGCTAACTGACGCAAATCAAAAATATCTTTCATTTAGTAAAAGGCATTAATCTAGCCTACATGGTATCTGAGGGTTTCAGTAATGATATGAGAAATAATTAGCAATATGTCTTTAGGAGAAGCCAGTCTTCAGTCTGTATTTGAACTGACTTTAAAACTGTTAAATTTATGTTATTTTTTGTGGTTTTTGTTTTGCAGTCGGGTGAGTTCAAAAAGTCTAAAAAAAATGTTAAAAATGGAATGAGACTTCCACTATTTGAAAATGGTATGATAATACTGAAGATCATTCAGAAAAAAAAGATGGTAGTGTGTCAATAATCAACAAGTAAATTGCAAAAGTATCAGAAATTCCTGAATAGTTCCATTTTAAATAAAAGTAGCAAGCACCAGTTTGTAGGTAAAACAAACTTTATTTTTACAAGTATTGTTCTTATCTGTCACCTTCAAAACCAACCTTACTGTTGACTGCAAATTTCTTTGTTGAAATATTTATAAAATGCTCTCATGTGCCTTTTAAGGAAATGTGAATTAGCCAAATAATGAAGCTAAAATTATAATCTGTTTGATAGCTGTTTGAATAGAAAATCAAAAACTTGCTCTCATCCACCAGCACACTGGAGACTGCCTTCTTTTACCAAAAAGTACTCATTTTATTACTTGTAAAGATAAAGACTAATTAAATGTTACACAGCCTTTCAGTAATTCAAAAGCTCCACTAATGAGGAGTACCATCCTGTTAAAGAAGTTATAAGGCAAACAGGTCTGAACAATGAAGGAAGCTCATGGGAGCACAGAAAATGTATCAGATACATCTGAGAGCTTACAGCTCCATTTGCTCTTGTGCCCATGAGGAGCAGCAGTTACACAGCAGGTCAGTGCAACAACTCTCTGCCAGCATCCAGCATGAGTATTTTTCAATGCTTCTAGAAACATAGCAATCCAACCTGTTTATCTTGTAAGAAGCCTGACTGTTCAGGAAACTGTGAGAAGAGCCCTTTGACTCCAGTGAGGAAAATCACTTAGGCCTGGCATGGATATTGGCCACAGAAAACCCATGTACTGGTAGCTCTGCAAATGTATTTGAATGAATAAACCTTTGTCACTTTTCCTGTGTGTTCTGCCTGTGAGCAGAAAACCTCTCCTAATGGATTTCGAGTTCAAGGCTCATGACATACTAAGGTTCCTGCAGAGCAAAGTGGAAAGTAAATTTACGAATCTCACTGAAGCTTGTTTGTTTCCCCAAGTGTGGGTAACAAACACTGCTTGAAAGGGGTTAGCAGCTCATTTCTGTAAGCACAAAAAATAAAGGCCAAGATTAGGTTATCTCACCCATGATCAAGTCTAAGAGCATCAGTTTAGCTGCAAACTGTAGGTTTATCCACCTACTTGTGGTTGGTATTTCTAAGAACCCCTTGTGATTGCAATATATGGAGGAAAGGTTGGTTTTCCCTTTAATTTTATATTTAGTGAAAAAGTTTAGTTAACGTTATTCAAGCTCACTGATAAATTTCTTTAAATAGGAATGAATGAAGGGTTAATACCTCATCCTAGGAGTTTGGAATGACATCTGAACATGAAAAGTAAGATTCATTTAAACATGAACCTTTTTAAATTATATTTCCTGTGAACTGCTGCCAACTTGATTAAAGAAACGGCCTTTTTACTGATCTGGTTAGTAAGCTGCCTGTTTGTTTTAAATGTAATACAAATGTTTAAATTTAGTGACATGCATATATTGTATATATTCATTTGCCTTGAGTGCTGGTGATTCCATATTTCTTAAACAGTCTGCTCTGGGAATAATGTTAAGAAACTAAAAATGAGTTTTACTTAAGAACTTTTTAGGAGGGTTACACATGGAAAAAAATATGCAAACCAGATTTTTTTATTATTATTATTATTTTTATATACTATGACTACTAAGTGATATTGCTCTTGGGCCTTACAAGGGACTACACTTTAAATAAAGACTCTCTCTCTTATATCTCTGAAGTAATGGGAAATAGCCTGTTAATGAGTATCAAAGTCATCATAAAAATCCTGATATTTATTCCCCTACATGAAAGATAAGTGATTCTGTGACTTAGTGATTTCCAGTTTGATGAGTTGCATTGTCCTTATGATGTTCGTCAGTGCTGCTGTGAGTTACATTCACAGAGAGAGACTAGTAGAAGAGCAGCTTGCTGGCATCTGGGTCTGCTAAGAGGTCATCTAGCAGTGACATGCCAGGTGACGTGTCTGTATGTTCACCACAGAAAAAAAATTTACTTTTCTGCACAGTTTGTCAGGAGACAAAAAAGCTCAGGTTGTCATTCACAGGGAAGGGAAAAAAGGCTTTATAAAAAAGAAATCATAGGAACTTCAGTCTTGCTTTTTAAAGCCTTTCTAAAGGAGACAAAAGAATAGGTTTTTTGTCAAATACAGGCCATGAATTTGAAAAAAAAATTGTTCTTTCTCAGTAACAAATGTATCAGTAACCCATAATTAATTCAGGTTTAGTTGTCTTATGCCCTTCCACAGTATAAAGTTTGAGCTTCAAAAAGCAATCAGTCTGGAGATAAGCCATGGGTCCTGAAAATCTTCTGCTTCATTGTTTGGAGCTTGCAGGAATCAGTGGGAATTTTCAAGAACACTGCAGTTGGTTGCATCTCACATATGAGTTCCTGAAGAGTGAATTGTTTTTCCTGAAAACAGTAACTTGAAAATCTGTGATATGAGATGAGGACGGTCTTTGAGCAATCATTGCATAGATATGATGGAAAGAGATGCATACATCCTACAAAGACGCTATATTCCTTATTTCAGCATACCTTTGCATAGATTGTACTAGTAAATGGGTATAGAAATACCTTTCCTTGGTCTTTGCCAGCTAAATGCAAATATGTCACAAAACCTTTTCTCCAAAGAAACAACTGCTTAACTCCAATTTCCTTCTTCAGTATTTCTTTGCCAGAAATAAAGTGTATTCCGTCAACAAGCTGAGATAGAAATCTTGAATGACTGAGACCTTTGGGAACTGGTTGGAATAATGAATTGAATGTTGTCTGTGTATGCAACGTTGACAGAATCTGTCAGTCTTCAGGAAAGCTTTGACTTTTGTATGTTTACATACCTGTGTGTCTAAGGTGACAACTGTGAGAATCCTTCATTTAAGTGACAGCTTCTTTGGATCATTAATCTGGCCTCTCGTTCTTATGATGCCTACCAGATTTTAATGCAACGAAGGAAATGTGTTCCTTTTGGAAAGATTTGGAGTAGTATAAATATCTTTCCATGGATAAAGTGTTTGCTTCTATAAAATAGTCATCTGGGTGTGCCTTCATGTATTTCAATGCCCAAATCTGCATTTTGACTTACAACTTTTTGACTTAATTTGACTGTATCGGTGCAGATAAGACACTTTTGACTTTGCATTTTGTCAGCTGAGTTTTGTGCTTTATAATTTCCAGGTTGAGAGTAGTTAGGATTAACTGTGATAGAACTGTCAGACACTCTTGTATGACTGGAAGAAAAGTGTCTGGTTATGTCCTGAGTAAACATGGGAATCAGAGATGAATAAGCTGAGACCTCCTCAGCTGTCAGCTTTAAGAGAAAAGGATTTTCAGAAAAGTGTTTTTTTTCTGCTTAAGGGTCTCAGCTTAGAATCTCCCCTGCTTCCCAGATGAATGTATCCTGAAATGAAGAAGCATGAATCATGCTGCTCATCTTAACAAGTATCTTCACCTCCTCTAGTTAGGGCCAGTGGTTGAGAGACTGTGATATGGAGACGAACGGGCATTCAAAGCACATGGCTTCACCAGGGTGTATAAATACTGCTGCACAAGCATTCTGGTTTTAAGTTGAGCACATGGAACAGCATGTGGTGGAAACCACTGCAGAGCTTCTCTTGCTGGAGCAAAACCACTGGTTTCACTTCTGAGACTGTCAGCAGCCCTTCTGCTCTTTTGTGGGATTCTGCTTTTATGACCTGGGGGTAGATGTGTACTTTGTCGAAGGTTGCCCTTGGTGTTTTGTCCTCTTAAGGGAGCACAGAAAATAATTTAGTCTTACCCAGCAAAACATGATTACCCTACTTTGTGGCACATAGCACACGAGACAGAGCAGGGATCTGGCAGCATTCCGGATCTGTATGTAAAGAGAACAGAGGAGGAAGGGGGTGACTGACTCTTCCACTCTATATACCAGCAGGGAACACTTACCTGATAAAACCACTTTGTCACCTCCTTGCATACTGTAACTCCTTTCCCTCTCTCTTTAATCCCCAGCTGTGCTAACTGACCTGAGCCAGCCAGCTTTCCTTAGTCTTGATTTTCTGATGACTATTTTCTATTTGAACTAATCTAACAGTGGATTCTATTGCATTAAAATGATGGATAGTTCTAGGCAGACAAAAAAAGAAAGCAGATAGGTATTTGTGACTGCTTTCACCGTTAGCATTCAAGTACAGCCTCCTGCAAGCTTCACTGCAAGGGCTTTCCTCAGAATTGCTGAGAGAGCTTCCTCCTTCCAATGGAGAACATTTACAAGAAAACATTTCTCATTCCCCAAATAAAATAAAAGCCTTAAAGAGTGGAAATAAATAGATTTTTTTGTTATTAACCTTATCTTTTTTTCCAGGTTTATTTTTCTGTAGAATTTGTAATTGGACCCCCTCAATATATTGTGGTCTGTCACTCTCAAGTGAATTACCTAAATCATTCCAGCTTTTAGCATTAAATTTCTCACACAAAGGAGGTGTCGAATTTATTGTCTTTTCTGTGTTACGTTATTTAGCTTTATGAGTAAGTTGAATGGTATGATGATCAGCTTTTGCTACACTAGAACAGAAGAAGAGTTCTGGGAGAAATAAATAGAAAAGTTTTGGGTCTTTTTTGCATAGCTAACAATTCATAATGTATTAATGAAAATTCTCACACACATCAGTGTCTTTAAACTTAAGGCTTGCAGATATTTTTTCCATATTTATAATTCCAGGTCACGTAAAATTATTATTATACTGCAGTTTGATATCGGAACATTAGCATGAGCACAGGAAGCATACGTATTCTAGAGAAAAATCCTGATGTATTTACTATGCCTCAGTTCAACAACTTATAATATCCCAGCTACTGGATAGTTTCCCACAGCTGGTAAACAGCAAACCTAGACAGAACTCCATATATATTGATAATTTTTTTTATGTCAAATTTAGCTTTTTTAGTTTAAATTGCAGATAAGATTGATTTGAGCCAACCTGACAAAATTTGTAGTGAAGTAAATTATGGACTTTCATCTCATCAGCTTCAGAGTTCATCTGTGAAAAGTGGGTAGGTGGAAAAGTATAGCTTTTCTGGATGTAGTCCATTTCAATAAAAAGCTTGGGTCTAAACTGTCCCACAGGAGTATGCCAACATCTTCGGTCTCCCAGCAGATGAATTAGCTAATGGGTCCTTATGCTCAGGTGTCTTCCCCACAGATATGGGATCAGACCACGCTATGTGTCCCCCATTTTTGACCTGCTCAAAAAAATTTAAGATATATACTAGAACAGAAAGCAAACTGAAATATTATGGTATATATTTTCTAAAAAGCATTAATTTATGTTTAAATATTAATTCTGAATGTACATTTTAAAATTAAGTAAGAATACTGAAGTTTTCTAAACATTTGGGTTAAATAGTCTAAATTTCCTGTACTTAGATGTTAATTATTGCACCTAATGGCTTAGGGGTTGCTTTATCCTTAGCACAGAAAATACATTACTGGTTGATTCTAACCAGCTATTTTTAGTGCTCAGCACTGACTTGCTAAAGACAACCACAAAGAACTTACTGAATTTGCTGAAGCCCATGTCCTGGCTTCAGCAGCAGCAGTCATTTTACGTAGCGGCTGGTGCAGTGTTGTGTTTCCAACTTTTGGCCTGTTAACAGTGCTGATAACATCACTGTTTATAGTTACTGTTTAGAATGCTACGGTCTGACCAAGGACTTTCTGAGTCTTATGCTCTGCCAGGGAGGAGGGGAAGCTGGGAGGAAGCTGAGACAGGACACCTGACCCAAACTGACCAAAGAGGTATTCCATATCACAGCACGTCATGCCCAGGATGTAAAACTGGGGGGCAGGAACCCAGAATAGTTCAGTTCACAGCTCAGTCGTCGAGTGGTGAGCAGCTGGGTGCTCTTCCCTTGTATTTCCCTGGTCTTTGTTGTGATAGCAGCAGTGATTTGTGTTACACCTTAGTAACTGAACCCTTCTTATCTCAACCCGAGGGAGTTACATTCTTTCGGTTCTTCTTCCCATTCCCCGCCCTCCCTGAAGTGTGGGGGGGAAGAAGGTGAGAGGAGTGAGTGAGTGGGCAGACTGATTTACACCTTTAACCGCGGCGCTCCACAAACTTTTTAGGCTGTATAGAAACAATGAACTATATTATTTTTAAACTTCTTAAGAAAAATCGCAAGAAACTAATCATGAAATAGTTTAAGTATTTGAAACAAGATTCATAACTTAGTTTTCACTAGTGCTCAGTTACACAAAGCAACTAAAAATGCAAAGCTAAGGGTTAAAATTGTAAGTTTAAAGAGTAAGTTAACAATACACATCTTACCCGAAGGATGTCAAACAGCTAAAATATCACTATTGGACAAATCAGGGAACTGTTCTCTAACCTAGTCTGTTGGGATTTTCAAAGGAGGTAATCATTATGTAATTATTTTCATCAGACAGATAGCATCATCAACCACTTTTTTATGAATTTTAAGTCATGATAATTTCCTATCTGTCCCAAGTAATATAAACTCTATACTTTAGTTCATTCACCATAACTTAATAGCAAAATCATAAGAACTAAATGTCTGTTCAGCCCTTCTGAAGGTTAGGTGTAGACAAATAAGTTCATGTTGTTCATATAAGAGGGGGCATTCCATCTCAAAAGTGTCCAGTATCAGTTATCAATGTCGTCATGTATACAGTCATCAACAAAAACCACTTTCTTGGGATGAAAAATACAGGCCCAGATGCTTACAGGATTTGTAATACTTATCCATAGCAACTTCAGCAGGTGCAAACAGATGGCTGTCATTTCTGTTGGGCCATAAAATGCAGAATACTAGTGTCCTGCTACGCCTAACTGGAATCAATTAAGTGTGAATCAGGATATCAGGCTGTGAATCACAAGTCATTCGTTTCCTGTAAATTGCATAGTTTGTTGGCATTTTCTTTAATGCTTCATTTCATGCAAGCCCCAGGGATGGCAGGAAAAGCAGAAAAAGGTGGAGGTAAGTTCAAGCAGTTTGAACTTAAGTTAGAAAGTGAGCTTTCCTTGTAAAATCTCTGAGAAAAAAAATGGTTTTAGAGGTTATTGCCATACCCCACCTCTGGTGTTCCTTCTCATATGACCTCTTGAAATTCTTTCTAATATACGTAGGATCAACTACTTATGCTGAGCTTATATGGCTAGAACAGAACCAAAGCAAATAATGATAACCTTTCTTGAAATTATTTTTCTGAGCTTGATCATTTCACTAATGCTCTAAGAATAATTTTATCAGGACAAATGATGGATGCAAATCTGCAACAGAAATGGCTTCAAGGGACATTTAAGAGCTTTTTAGCTAGGTCTGGGAACTCAGAGTCTAATATTTAGATAGAATAAAATTGCTGTAAACAAAGGTAACTGAATGGGAGAAGGACAGAGGTCTGAAAAATCTTTGAATGTGAAATGCAATACTAAACAAAAATATTGTTAAGAACCTGAAAAGCCCCCACTATTCTTTTCCGGGTTCTGATTTGTGTACTGAAATGTAAGAGGTAGGTGTAAATATGATAATAGAAATTTCAGTTCACATCGTGCTCCTGTTTCATGTCTTCAGTTTTCTATGAGTCAATCACAGTTCTTTGCTAATTACTGCCACAAAGCTGAATAAATGGCAGAGGAAAATAAACAATATTTGTGTATAGGGTGAGTGTAGTGACATTATCTCAAAAGAATAATTTGATGTGGCAATGTTTTAAATATGAGCTGGCAACAGCTAGTGAGCTTGCACTGCCTGCTTTTAGCCTTCAATTTGTGAGAATGCTGTGAATAAAGATTAACTTTCTTTACTTAATACTTATTTTTTCAGTGCCTTCAAATTAGAGCTGTTTTGAAAAGTTTTCCAGGTTCCCAGTGCTTTCTGTAAGTTCCTGCTTGTCACTTGATTCACTCTTCACGTATGGAAGAATGGAGGACCAGAGGACGTCCTTCCTCTGTTACCCAAACAAGAAGGATTTCATAGTCTAGAAGATTTAGAGTAAAACAAAATTTCACAGATGCTGTTCATACTCCTTTTAGATAGCCTCGAGCTACTTTAGGCTCCAACCTGTATTAGTTAACCTCCAAAATATAGGTCATGGGAAGGATGCACTAAATCCAGAGGAAGTGATCAAATCCATAAAAGTTGTTGCTGAGCATGAATGTTCAGATCTGTATTTGTAAAACTTCCTGAAAAACAAAGACATTCTATGAAGTATTCCCCTTCACTTTCTCCACTCCTTTCCTCCCTGTGCCTCAAACCACAGAATTTATGGAGCTTAGTGAGTCTATCATCTTTGATGTGAAAAGCACAGGTTTAGTGGCTGAATAAAACTTTGCATCCTAAAAGAGCAGCTCAGCCCCATAAGATGTAACAGTTCAGAGCTCTTTGTCTCAGTATCCCTTTAATAATCTGTCATGGGTTCAGCAGCAGCAGTCATTCTTCTCCTTTAAGTAGTAGCTGGTGAGCACTGTGTTTTGGATTTTCGGCTTGGGAACAGTGCCTATAACACCAGTGTTTATAGTTATGGCTTAGAATGTTTAGGCTGGCCAAGGACTTTCTGAGTTTCATGCTCTGCCAGG